>JABFPN010000865.1:0-36845 GCA_022817305.1 Leptoteleia sp. ZL-2020
GTCTATATTAATATGATATTAAAATCAATGTATATAAGTTTTATTATGTATTAATATTATTGGCCCATTATTTTGTTTTATACATTTTAATGTTTCACGACACAAAACAAACGTGCCAAGTTCACGCACGCGGCATCAACCATGTGAACGTAAGAGGTTAGGTTAAGTGTGTTTCAAATTTCGATCATAAGAAAACATTTGCAATGTGGACTGTACGATATTTTAGTTATTGAAATGTAATCATTTCATTTTTATTCCTTTATATATTTTTGAATTAATAGATAGTTTAATTTTAATGAAAATAAATAATACTTTTTCATATATTTTTTGTTATTATTATTTTTAATTTTTTATTTAAAATAAATTATTAAATTTATTTCGTATTGACAATTTTAAATGAATTTTATATTTTTATATTTAAATATTTATATATATCGGAGAAACTTAATTCTAATGATTATGTGAATATAAATAATTACAATGTCAAAAACCTAAACGTTCTTCGCAGTCTTTGCGTTCCGACATCTGGAACGTTTGATAATGAAAACGTTCTTTTTTACATGAAACGTTCCGTACAGAACACATTATCCGTTCTGAATTATCCGTTCTATTTTATGGAACGTTTCAACACGTTCCAAAATATTGAAAACGCATCTAACGTTCTCTCCAGAACGTTTGGTGTGCAAGTGTTCTGTGGGGAACGCTTTAATTTTTTTCAGAACGTTTTATTGCCGTTCCCGTTCTTTTCGGAACGCTTGAAGAACGCCTGTTTTTACAGTGTAGACACTAATGAATTGTATAAATCTCGTATTCTTTCGGCTGTCAACTTATTAAAAGATGACACCAATTTGTTTTACGTCAACGTTGATATACAGTATAGTAATTTTTGTTCTAACTTTTTTCTGCGTGTACGTTCAAGAAGAATATTCATATGCAGAAAAAAAAAGATTGTTTTATGCATCTAAAATAATATATGACGACTTATTTGATATAAATTGAATGCCTTCAACTGTGTAATGAATTATGTTATATCGTTGCAACAATCGAAATTATGGTTACGATGATCAAAATGAGTACTTTAGATAGTGTGACAGTAAAACGCATTTCAATTCATCTCTGCTCACTGCTAAAGCACGGTTGCTAAAGGTGTTCATGTAATAATAGCAGATATGCAATCACTAAAGTTCAAAAATATTCTGCATCGTAATAAAAAAATTACGACGAGTTACTTTTTATGAATATTAAAATTATACTGCAAAAATATCACCGGGCACATTTACATATAGGGGAAATACAATACAATTCATTCAGAATAAATTTAAACACGTTTTTGATCACTTTCTCCTTTAACCTGCTACAATGATTTAAATTGATTATAATGTGTGTCTAGATAGAGTAGCGGTAACATTACATATTTACATATTACAAATAAGCTACATATTTAACTTGGCAAACTAAGTTGTGCCTCAGCGCACAGATGATAAATTATTCATTATCATTGAAAACATATATTACGAATTACCAAGATCTTGGTAATTAATAATAAAAAATTCGTAATATATGAAATAATATTAGTATTTATTTAAAAGAAAGATAATATATCACAACTTTACGAAAACACTTAGTAAAATATACTCATATATTTCTCTCAGTGTATCAACTTGATATAAACGTGGTAAAACAGGAATTTTATTAAAAATCCACAATTAGTTTTATAACGAATCAATATCCAATGTTAATTCTCGTATTTATTCTAATAATAAGAGGATCTATTTTTAAAAGTTTTAATAAGCCGCGTTGCTCTCTGCAGGACGCAACATATTTCTAGATTTGTCATATTAAAATTACATCAATTGGAAGACAATAGTTTAGAATTTTAGATTGATTATAAAGACTTACAGATATATATTAAAAATAATTTATCGCGTCTATTAATTTATCTTTTAATTAGCCTTAAAGTAGTATTAAATGGAAGAAAAATTCTTAACAAAATTTAAATTTTATTGACACTGTTCTGACAATCACAATTATATCGAAGGAATGAAATTATTATTCTTTCCTCGTCGTAATCAATTTTAATACACTCTTTGTATAATCATTATAATTAATTCCGGCGATTCCCCGTCCATAAATGGCAACTGACAATTTAAATTTTGCAAGGAACTGAATTTGAGGTACGATTGAATGTAGGAGAAAAAGCACGTCGCGCGGCATTGTTATTTTCCAACGCACCAATGATTTACATTAGTTCCTTTTACAACGTCGCGCACGGCCGTCCACCTGAAGTCATAATTTCTTCACCGGAACGGAAACACTCCCGCAGCGTTTGTTTGCGAATGTTAACATCCCACTTCCCGCGGAACTTTCGCCATACGCTTCTCTTTAAATGTAATAAACTTTCGAACTACTTGTCGTGAATTTTTTTCCTTCCCTTGGTTCCGCTGAAAATCCTCAATGACAAACACCGCGCGGATGAGATATGCAGAAAATTTAAGCTGTTTGTAAAGCGGAAAAAGGCCAATTAAAAGTGCCGCTGCGAGCCAACATCAGCAGCCCGGAGTAGGACACGCGTTACTTGCGCGGATCTTTTATTCTTATTTCATCATAATAATATCGTCGGTCGGGGGTGGGGGAGGGGAAAAAAAGGGAAAAGAAGGAAGGCCGGAAGAAGTTATGCGGGTTGCACGGTGCTCAGTCTTTTTGCCTCCTGCAAGTGCCAAGCGGACAACATTTTTCCCCCCGCGTCGTTCTGATCTGTTTCAGTGAATCATTTATTTGTTAAGGACGTGTGCGGTTCGGCTTCTCCGCTCTGCGAAGGCATAAAGATAAATTTTATAGAACTTTGCAGACATGCGGCGTATAAAATTTTGTCTATTGTTATGGTGGAGGATGTTTCGGGTGGATGGAACCTACGTTTTCTTTAGGGATTTTGTTTAATGTCAGGTTAACGGTTTTTATGTGAAATCCCAAAAAGTCGGGCGAGTTTAAAAGAGTGAGGAAAACAAACGGCAGTCGGGAGAGCAGCTTTTAATAACGCGAATTGATTAGCTTATAAATATCGTGCGACTCACATACTATTTCAACGTCATTTGAACAAGTTAAGTTGGCTTTCATTAATTAAAGCTATTTTCATAGATTGTAATAATGCTAAAGCAGTATATTATTGCGATAAATATAAGATAATATATTTATATATTCTAAAATATGCAAAATTCTTTCCGATTTCCAAAGTTAAATTATAATAAGCAAGCAAGCATAGAAAATTCGCGAAATGATTTCATTCGGATACTGAATCGAATTTTTTCAATGTTCAGAGATAAATGCGTTAACGTGAATTAACATAAAAGCACACCTTAACCTTATAGAGTTTGTTTGATGCAGTATATTATAGAGAATTTTTGTTGCCTATCGTGAAATGTACACTGTACCATATCTACATTATCATAATAATTATTTGATTTTGATTTTGATTTCCATGAACAGCAGCATTTTATCATATTTACCTTCTCAGCACAAGTATTCAAAATACAACAAACTTATTTTAATCATCAAGTTCAATTACAAACACCTTAATGACCGAGCCATTTCTTGCGAATTGTATTTTGTTTAACAAAATACACTCCTCTTCATTAACTTAATTTATTCTATAAAGAAAGGAAACCAAAAGAAAAACTGCGCGTAAATTGCAACGAGCTAAAACCGTGTACATGAACGCAATCAAGCTAAAACTGAAAAAATGTATTCTATTTCCTTCGGCATTGTTAAATAGACCGTGGCAAGGTTTATTTAATTCCGTCCCCCTAACTAATCCAATGTGGCCCACTTTGCCCCCGAGATGATGATTTGCGCAACTTTTTACCCAGGCACAACTAATGCATTAGCGTTTCATTTCCTGCGCTTTTCGCCGATAAAAAATAGTTACCCGGCGCCACTCGCACCCGGTAAAATTCTTATTCAGCCAGCGAGCACCATTGAACGTGCTTAATGATGTACATAATCAACATTCTCGATCAAAGCTTTGACTCGACGGATGATAAACAAGAGAATTAACATCTTCAGACGCGAGACCATTTCTTTGCTCATCCAGGGGAAATGTATGCGGCTTCCCGTTACTGTTTAACCGCGGCAGCCATTTAACCGGCTCTTTAACGTGGTCGTTTTTTTCTCATTCCCGTCCGAAAAGAAACAAAGCGGATCGGGGAGCTCTCATCTTATTTATTATTTAAAGCTTCGTGAATCGTTATGCAATTGAGCTTAATAGCCCTGACTGATTGCACCGTCGGAAAAGTATCCCCGCTCAAGTAGTCCTTTTATTTTCTAACTACACTTCCGGTCGAGTATAGTTCCCACTTACACATTTCATTATTCACCATCATCCCGTTCCCCTAACATTCTTTACACTCCGAGACATTTGTCAGTAGTTGCTAATATATTTCATCGTAACCCTGGCGTATGCGCCCCTTTATAGTATCCCTTATCATACGGTATAATATTTCAAAAAAAAAAAAAAAATATTTGGAATTGAACTCGTTAGCTCACGATCACTTGTCGCGTCCCTTACCACCACTTTAAAGTCAATATTTTTCCAGGTGATGGCATAAAGTGATGGTAAAGCGTGTGGCTAATATTTTTTTTAAAATTCTATACCAAAAGGAATACTATAAGTGCACATATATCCCCGAGTTATTGTAAAATACAGAAGTACAACTATTAATAAATTTCTCACGCTGTACTATTTCGCGTCATTCGCCTATTTTATCTTATTATTATTGTTTTCTTTTTTTTTTTGGGGGGGGGGTTTCGCTTTATTTCACTTTGCATATGCTTTGATGTTTTTTGTAGACTTCTTTCAAGGGGCACAACAAAAAGACGATAAAATATGTTGTTCGGCTCTCATTGAAAGCGAGAGAAAATTTCGTGCAAATTTTGAAAGTTAATTTTTGTTTCGTTAAGTATATACGCGCGTATGACCAATTCATGAATGTTTCTTTTTCTGCTTGAACAAAAAGCACAAGTGCACTTTATTTCCCCACCTGGCTGCCTTATTTTTCCTTATTTTTTCCCAAAAGGATTTAATTTTCTTTCATTTTATTTTCCCCGCTGTTTCTATGCTTTTTTACCCGAAAAGGTACATTTGGAGTGCCACTTACTTTCCTTGCGCCGCTTGTTTGTCGGAATAATTACTTTTTTGCGTGAATTAATATTGTTAAGATGAGAAAAAAAAGGAGCGCGTGGAATGGGCAGGGCGAGCAGCCGCGCGTCGGCGGAGTAATTGAAAAATCGCGACTGGAATTTTCGATCGGCAATCCGTACGGTTCGAAAATAATTCTGTTAATTGATAAGGCGAAATTTGTCGAGTTGGCGAAAGAATCGTAGAGAGTGTATAAAATGGGGAAAGAATTTCGTTGCCTAGGCAGAGTTTAGTGGAAATTTTTGGTCTCCTTCGAAAGTGTGTTGGATAATTTCGAACTTTCGAATTTTTGTTACGATTACGAAAGAATAACGTTACTGTACGGATGTAAAAACTCGAATATTATAAAGAGCATTAAATACCAATTATGTATTTATTAAAAATATTTATTGTTGACTTTGAACACACGCTTCCTTTTTATATGAAGTGTTATTAATTAGCACAATTATATTGATATAAATGTTCAAAAGTTTATTATGCAGTGAACTAACATTTTGACATCAAGTTATATCGATCACACGTTGTATCAAAATGACAAAGTCACTAGCATTAACCGCAACATTTATTGAATTTATCAAACATTTGTTAACATAGTTAAAACGGGATGTAAATTAATGAATTACATTAATCTTTACATACCGATTACTCGTGCAGCTATAATCCGAATGTGTACCAACATGACGTGCTATTCATTGAACCAAATTATATTTAAAATGATAACTATTTTGAACAGATTACTATTATTGGCGTTACTCGATGTTTTTGCTATTTTGTAATTATTACTTGTAACAATATATTCAACAATACAATTGGTATTATACATTTTAATGACATTGTGCAATACACGTAGAAAGGGATATAATTTAAAAACCAATATTTCAAATTTTGGTAAAATGAATTCTAATTTGTAACAAACTCTTTAAACTGTCAATTTATTAATATATCACTCTAACATGTTTAACGTTGTTACACAGTATAATAATTTTTGTTCCAACTTTTTTCTGCGTGTACAGATTCCGACACTTGACATCATGTTAATAGTTGGGACAGTCTAGTGCCAGTATTGTACCAACGGTCACTTATGTATTGGCAGCCAACCAACTTGACTACTGCCGGCCCATATTTTCTTGAATATAAGTATCGAAACTTGACAGAGTGCCAACAGTTGTATGACAGTACTGTGCGTACTCTTTCCCGTTTGTCAATACTGGCTGACATAATACTGATTTTTCTACGTGAGTAAAATTACATCTTTTGTATTTATTTTTTTCTACTGAGCATTTACATTTGATAATTTTTATCTAAATAATTTAGTAAAATTTAAGTCATATTTTAATACAATTTGCAATTAAAAATTTTTATTAGAAGTTGTAAAATTTACACACAATATCGTTTTGTATACGTAACACTGAAAGTCAACTTGATTGTTTATCTTTTTTTTTAACAGTTTAATGCAAAAATAGAACTAAAACCATCATTATGCTTGAATAATTGCATAAACATCACTGCAATGTTGATGAAAAAAAGAAAAAAAAACTTCAATATCACGTGTAAATGCAATATTGAACGTTTTGCGAGTGATTTTAACTGTCTTTCGCCAGTGTATTACACTCAAATAATTTTGGTTGGTACAAGCCGTTGTTATACAAGCAAACAAAATGATTTCCCCAGTAAATGCATAAAAATTTTCCGGGATGAAAATGAATTATTTACCCGTGGCATTGAACAAATAATTAGTTTGCAAGTAATAAAAATAATTGAGCAAGGGTGGGAAACAAATGGCGATAATTTTGATTGCTCTTGACAGTTTATTATGTAATTTCAAGTGGAATCTAGAGCGCACTCAATAAACGTGTAAATTGTACGCGTGACGATGTAATTATGTGTTATATTTATTATTTATCGTGGCAAAAACTTTGGGACATTAATTAAACGACGCGGGTATTAAATAATATTAAAGCGGGCTGAAATTTTGGGATTGATGGCGACGGAATCATTACAATATCTGATTTGAAATGAAATTGTCAATTAATAAATAGAAAGCGCGTCAGCGACTAAGCAAAGGACGTAAATATTGATCTCTTCGAGCGCGTAAAATGATTGTGTAAGTGATGAATTTCGTCATTACTTGCAGCGAGTGTGTGCCGGCGTATATATTTCATAATTGTGACTACAATGTTGCCTTTCGGGATGAAATTTATAACGGAAATGAAATTTCCGCGACGTCAAATGGAAGACACCGTTCGCGCCGCGATTCTTTATCTAAAAAGTTTCGCCGCGTTAATTAAATCAAAAAGTATTTTCATCGTAATTGAATTATATTGATTAACGCCGTTCCATTGCAATCAGTATGCTTTACTAATTATTTTTCCTTCCGCAAAAACATCGCGTAAATTTAGTCAGTCAAGTTGCTAATTAAATTGAAAAAATAACCAAATTGCTTTGTTCTCAGTTGTTTTGACAAGTTTATTTGCCGAATTAGTCATATTTGTCCGTCGCTGTTTTTATTTGCAAAAACTCGAAGAATAATTACAAGTTGAACATAATTATTTTAGAATAATGTCAGATAAAGTGACGGATAAAAATATTAGATTACATATTTCGAAATGAAACGAAATATTTGTTTGGTTATTTAAGGTGAAATGGTAGTGAAAAGTGAATTGAAAGTAGATGTATGAACTGTACTTTGCATGTGCAAATTCATGAACTGTATCGTTCCAAGTCAGCTTCTGCTTTTTGATTTTAATTAATAAGTTGGAAGTTGAAAATTAGTAAATTTAATTTATGTTTATGTACGTTGCATAACATTGGAATTTCAATTACACTGAGGGAACAAATTACTTGTCTTATATAAATATTTATTTGTATACGAACCTAATAAATTCATTCAATATTTACGCAAAAAGTAGTTACTCGTATAAAATAAATATACTGTTATATGGTATGGATTTAGTCTGGCATAGGTCTAGAGTTAATCCGGAAAATGTCCGGATTATGTCTGTTATCAAGACTGAATTTCTGTCTGGTCAATGCCTGGATAAAAAAAACTTGAAATTTTTTGTTCATCCAAGGTTCTAACTCGCGGTTTACGAGTTATATGTCGTGCATCTTAGCCACTCGGCCACCTATGACTTCTTTTAAACGACGATAGCTTTCAAAGACTATCAGCTATCTTGGATAGTAATATGAGTGCCTTGGAAAACTGTAGTGTTTTTCAACAGATGTGGATGTCCAAGTTAGTAAGCCCTATGATTTATAACCCGTAAATCGTGAATTAGAATATTGATCGGATAATTTTTTTAGCTAGACATTTGCCGTACTCTTATCATATTTTGAATTTAGTCCGACCGTATTACTTCTCTAGACACTTACCAGACAGAAATTTAGTCTGGATAATGGACATAACCCAGACATTTTCCACATTAACTCCAGACCTATGCCAGATTAAAAATACAACTATATAAAAGAAATCAAAAAAAGTATACGGCAATATAAAGATTTCACATTGTTCTTAAATTTTTTAAAGTTAAAAAATATGAAAAAAAATAGATGCCTGCGTTATTCCATAATGATTAACTGCCTTTCAAGATGAGACAAATCTTTTCACCATCGAGCCAACTTGTTTTGTTAATGACTTCATTTAAGAGCATTTCAGATTGGGGATTAAAATTTAATAAAATGAGTTAAATACGTCCGACAGAGTGTTTCGAAAGAAACAAATGAACCGTCTACAAAAATGGACCAATCAATTAAAGCTTAATATACCACAAAGATGTTCTTCATTATAATTCCGTTTATTAAAATTCTGCAAACAATTTTCAAGCAGATTAAAATTTTGCCCGTCCCTATAAATCTGATGGAATGCGAGTGTAATAAACACGTAAACACGGTGTCATAAATTCGCCCTGTCAGAAAGCCATTAAAAATGTGTCCAATAAATATTAGCTTCAATAACGATTCGTACGGAATCTTTAAAAGGATCGCTGGGTAACTTTTCGTTTCAAGATTTCGCGCAAAGAAAATTAACTTCATTCTTAACTTTTCGCGAGCGGCTTGAAGAACGGAAAAGAAGGGATAATAATTTTTGTCGTACAATCCCTCGCCATAATAATCAATACATTGCCTTCATCAAAATGTAACAAGCTGTTCGGAACGATCTCCGAAGTTGATCAGGCCACGGAGTAGAGCAAGTTTTAACTCACAAGTTTTTACAAAGCTCATATCTCCCGAATCTATACATTCGCGAGAAATCGTCAGTAAATGAGATTTAAGTTGGCTGCCCGAAAAGCGTGGCGCGAGTTTTCAGCTGTCCGTTCATTCGCGCTTTTTCCACCCGCGACCTCACTCGGCGAGTGGACCAAAGTTTTTCATTACCGCGCCCGATATTTCTCCGATTTTTATTTCCCGTATTTTTCCCGCCGGCGAATTAAGCCCGCGCGCGCGCGCGCGTATTTCCTCGGGATTTGCTGAATTTGCAGGATTGGTCGTTTGCGCGTGCATTTTCGTTTGGAAATGCGTCGCGAGCGGCATTGGCGGAGGGAGATGTAGCCGAAAAAGCGACGGTCCTATTGTGAATTTTTATGACGACGTTTCCGCGCTCTCGTCATTTCTTCGACTTCCCCTTATTTGACAAGTACCATGTAGAGCGGACCGGACCGCTCTCATTATACGCATTTAACGTTGGCCGTTCGGAATTATGAAGTTGTCGGATATAAAAGGCTCGATGGTATTAACGGCAATTTCGTTCGACCGATCGAAGTCCACTTCTTATACGATTTAAACGAAAACAACGCCCGCGGGCGAACGAAAATCGAATCGTTCCGCGCGCATAATTTTTCAATCAAATTATTGAACAAGTTTTCTCATACATATAAATGTACACGCAACGAAGACTTAGGGTGTACTGGCCGAAAATTTGCTCTTTTTTGCGTTATTATTATTATTTTTCAGAAGGAAATTCGACTTCGGTCCGGTCGTAAAGTTCGGAGCCAATTTTCCAGCTTGGCCTTTCAAATTTATTGTACGGATTAATAATTCGGACGTACAATGTATTGGGAATGTGCGATTTAATTATGATAATTTATGTATAAACAATTTGTTGATTTGCTGCGCTAAATGTTAAAGTGTTTTCTATGGATTTTGATAATCGTTACGCGAACATATATGCGGATTTAAGGAAATTTACATCGAATTAATGTTTTAATTTATTGCGCGTGTTTCATTGAAAGTACATTAAAAATAGTTATCGCGGTAATTATTTTTTTAATATCTCGCAGAATTTGATTAAAAAGTTAGTTGTAAGCGGAACAGCATTGGTTATGAACAAAATATGACAAATTAAAGTATCATTTGTTTTTAAAATTAAACTAATATTTCTAAATAAATTATTAGTGGCATCGCTCGTGTATTTTTTAATATTTTAATGAATTTTAGGAGCGGTATTAGAACTTGTTTGCGTTAGCATTTGCAATCATTATAAAACAAAGCTTTCAGATTGTGTTATACACAACTAATTTTTAATTATCTAAAGCAGACGTAATAAAAATTGAATTCGAGAAGAACTATAACCCTAACCGTGTGTCCTAATAGGGTAGTTGAATAGACAGCTGTACATAGGTGTAACGCTAGATATGTACATGGATATATATGATATATACATATATATATATATATATATATATATCATGTGTTTCACCCTATGAATCGGAATACCAAAATCCTCGTATACATTTCCTTCGTTAAATATTCCGAATAGGGGCGTAGTATGGCCCTTATATGGCATTCTTATATAGTTAAGTCAACGTGATGACCATACCACTAATATGACACGCCTTAAATAAACTTTATTCCGTTTAATTCAAAATTGAGATTTTTTATGCTTTATTAAGAGTATAACTATTTGTATAAAAACAATTTTTAAAAATATTGGAGTAAAAAAAAAAACGTTGTTCGCAGAGTAAAAGTGTTTTTCACAATTAACTAAATAAAACTGCTTTGTTCAATAACAATGTTGAAATATAATTGTTGTGAATATATTCAGATATTCACTCGTTAACTTTTTATAATCTTATATATCGAATTTTAATCTCGGCCTCAGAAACAAACCACATTTTACATTAAAAAAAGTAACTTTTAAATATTAAACTTTCACTGCGTGGTCCATATTTAAATGAGGGCGTAATATTCAGCAGCATTTCTCACTTGATTGAAATTTCTTGAACTGTTTAAACTAAAATTCTTCAGCAATATAACCTCCCGTCAATTTAGTTAATGGCTTTTGCAAATATTGCACGTGTTCGAACAAAACCGAATTGTCTCGTTTCGTTCAATAAAATGGCTTCTTTCAACGTAAATGAATTTTTCAAGTGGTTTCAGGTGCTGTAATACTTACACGCAATAATTTGGCCATTACATGCGTATATAATGCGTGCAACATGGCGCAGTAACTAATGATTCGCAATCAGCTTAAAACGCCCGCAAAACTATAATCAAAAGAGGCAACACCTTGCGGCGGTAATTGCGCAATTAGTTCCGACATAAAATTCAACCATTAATATCACATAATTGACACGTACGTTGTTGATTTAGATGTAGCTATAAATTTGCAATTATCCCTTAGCTAACACGTATTTAACTTGCCGTGTTTATTGAACAAATATTGTCACGGTCCCGGCTATAAAAACCATTTTATTTTAATCCGCGGCGTTATTTACAATCAGTTAATATTTTTCTTTCAGCGCAAATTCTCCTCGCTTCCTTCGGCTCTTCTTTAAGCTGAAAATGGTAATCAATTTAAATCGTCCTTTAAATTTGTAATTTAAATTGTAATTCGTCTAAAAATAAACACACGTTGCGCGAGATGGATTGATAGCCGGGCGTTTAATTAGTAATTTCAGCGATTCGAATCGTTATTTAAATCAGCGATCCATTTTTCCACTGGATAAGCATCTGTTGTTGGTTCCTTTTTTAGCTTCGTATCACCATTTATTGATCTAATGAACTTTCCGTTCCGGAGTCAAAATTAAATACGTTTGCAATTGGACGTCTTGAATGGTTACGTTTGATTTTTATTCAAATAATTGATATTTTACCATTTTTTCGCCCTTATACATGAGATTTGATTAAAATAAATTGAAAATTGTCAAACGTGCAAAAAGTTTGAAAATAATCTAACAAATTTTTTTGTTTTCAATTCAGGACACTAATCTTTTGTAACATTTGTTTAATAATTGTCATTTTAATCTTATAAATATAAATTGTAAACTAAGTTAAAATATAATGTTGAAGACATCAATGTTCCATTTTACGTATACAAGCTGCAAAGGTACCAAATTAATATTAAAGTTAATGCGACATAAATAATTTTCAAGGCGTAAAACACGTTTCATTTATTATTTAAAAGAATGAAAACAAATGTGACTTGTTCGCGGTCTAAAAAACTGTGGAAGTCCTTTCTACTACAAATTATTATGCGTGCTATAAAAGTGTTTTCATTAAACTGTTGTTTTGATTTGAATTTGTTTACAGTTTAAAAAAGATACATAGATATGTGCAAAAATATTACACTTAAACTATTTTAGAGTGTGATAATACTGCTGAATTCAATATGATGTACCTAAAAATAACATTCTAATTCCAATCTAGAAATTAAATTAAAGTTTAAAATTCAATACGGTTTACTGAATGAAGTTTCTGATTCGCGAATAAAACTATCCATAATTAATAAATATTTAACGCCCAAAAATTAAAGTAAAGTAAACATAAGTCTAATTATAAATAATTCCTGACTTCAAAATATGTTGCTTGTTATTGGTTGTCAATATATAAATGCTTTCCCGATTTCAAGAAAGATATATATTTAACTTTCATTTTTTATAATTGCTTTGAACTCATTCAGTGATGTATGCACCCACAAGAAAATGCTTACAAAATTATTTTACTAGAACCTTAATGTAAAGGCACAAGAACAAAACAGGAGAAATAATCGTGCTTTTTATTATAATTTTTACTGTGCTTTCATCAAATGTCTCGGAGAACTTTAATAAAATTTTTATTGTGCTAACAAAATTTTGTTTCCTTTTTTTGTAAACATGGGATTACATTGAGGTTTTAGCATAGTATTTTTTAAGGTATTGTTTTCTCGGTGCATAAATTTTTCATACTTCTATTTATGATAATAGCAAGCGTCGCAAACTCTACGCTTATGGTAATTATCAAAACAAGATAATTATAATACAACTATTTTGCCCGTGTGTAACTGAACTATTTCTAACATCAACAGGCTTAACATAACCCTATTATATTGCATTATTATATCGATATTGAATATTATATTGATAAAGTTTGGCGTCATGTTTAAATTAAGTTAAATTGATATAACTATAATTAGAGAAACCAATTGAATCCTATTAAACTGGACAGCATTACATTATTCATAAGTTAGCATTTTTATCGGTTTTTTAACTTAACATTGAATAAATTTTCTTGTACACGCAACATTTAATCTTTTGTCGATCAGTTATGCTACACTGAAAATAAAGTTGGAATAAAAATTATTATATTGTATCTAAAAATGGGGACAAATGACATGTTCTTGTCATATTTAGTACAGCTTAAAAGAGGTTATAAGGATTCTAAAAGTTATTATGATCCAGTGTAATAAAAATGATTGTTTATATCGTAACCACTTTTAAACTGTATGTTAAGTATGTCAAGAACATTGCCTTCCCTATTTTTAGATATAGTGCTTCTAAGATTTTAAAAAAAAATTACAACGAACGTTGTACCGTTCAGAAATTTAATTCTACAATATTAAATTATTTGTCAAAAATGCAAAGTGTGACATTATCATCACGGATTTCATATATATATTGCAGTTTGTCAAACGGAATTTTTCTTCGTGTGGCTTAGAGTAGATAAACGACCGCAAAGGGTTAATAAATTTTTATGCAACAACATTTATAATAATGCATTAATTATACTCCTCAAAAACTAATCTCAATGTTGCGTCGAGTTTGAAACTTGATTCTTATTCGTTCTAATAAAACATTATTCAATCTAGTTATTATAAAAGGATTCTAGTTATTATCAATGGATTTACTTTTAGTAACCGGATTTTAAACTAAAATCCGCTTAGTGTTAGATGATGTTGGTTATTACAAACAGATTGCTTTTAAACCCATCTTTGGCATCCGAAATATTCAGTACATTATTTTTTTTATAAAATTTACCGTAATATTTACTTTAATTTATTTCTAGCAAAATTTAACAATAAAATAAGCAAATAAAATTATAAATTTTAGTTTCAATCACATAAAGAAAAGTATACTTAATAAATACACTAAAAACAAACAATTTACTGTTTTTAAATGTAATAGATGTGTAACTAGGTATAAATTAGAATAAAATCATTATATGCATAGTATTTATGTACATAAAATCAAATATCTTTTTTTCATACGTCATTTTCAAAATAATTAAAATCGTCACTGCTTATGAACAGTAATATATATATGTTTTATCTGCTTTATACCTAAATTCCTGTTAAAAACCGTAAAATTTTCATATCAATTTCTTGCTGTGTATTTATATTATACTTCAAATGCATTTTATAGTCTTCCTCAAAATTTTTATGCACATATATTATTAATATCTTTTATGATCTCTGAATTCACCATTTGAAATTGCATTCAAAATTTTTCCACGGCCAAAAAGAGAAGCGTAATAACTCGCGCAGAAAAAAGAACTGTGATTTAAACCGTAAGACTAAATTACCACAGATTTTGCCACAGATAACCACGGGGTTTGCCACGATTACTACAGATTCCATCAAAAACGCGAAGTCACGTTTTTATCCATTGGAATCGACCAGAAGCCGCAGTTTTGCCACTGTGGTAGAAAGCATGGCAAAACGGTCAGTGAATCTGCAACAAAATCCTTTTATATTTGAAAAGAAAAATTGCATGTACTCCGCGGACTGTACGAGAGAAGTACAACTTCTTCGGGATTCAGTGAGTCCTATAATTTGAACACGAGATCTACGGAGTTTTGTGTCATGCGCTTTACTCACTCGGCAACCCACGACATCTGTTGTACGACACTGAAGTTTTCTAAGGCACTCGTACTGCTATTCAAGTTGGCCGATAGTCTTGGAAATCCATTACCGTTTAATTAACCATTTTGCCACATTTTCTGACACTGTAGCCCAACTGTGGTTTTGACACAAACTCGACGGATCGAACACAATGGCTGAGTGCGCAGCTCCGCGTATTTGATTTCAATTCAGTCCAGCGGAATTTGTAATAACCGCGGCAAAACCTGTGGTTATCTGTGGCACACTCTGCGGCAATTTAGCGCCATAACTTAAGCCACAGTATCTTTTCCTATACAGGTTAATCTGTAATCTAGAACAAGTACCTACACTTAAACACATATTACGCGCGATTTATTAACGGCCAAAAATTCAACCCCCAACAATTGTTATTCTTTCAATCGTTATTCAACTCGCAAACAATTTCACTTAAATCATGTATGTAAATAGTAAATCATGCATCGATCACGCGTGCTTCATATTCATTTTACGTTTGGTTCACTGAAGTGAAACGAAACGTGGCTCGTTTTTCGGCCAACGTTTTTCGCGCTGTAAACACACGCAGCAGAACTTCATTTATAATTGCCACGGAGATCGATCGGCGTTCGACTTGCGTCGCTGCGTGTTTAGGCAATCGCTCCGGTACCGTGAGCTCCGTCTAAACGTATTCACAGTTTCAAGTCTGCCTAATTTCGGCACAATAGCCGAAAATAGAATGGAACAGAAGAAAGGGGAAATGTACAATTAAAAGCGTAAACAGAATTTGTTTATATTTGGAAGGGCATAAAAGTGCAATTAAAAGCAAAAGAAAATGGCTTGGTTTTTTTTTGTTTTTGTTTTTTTTTTTTACTTTGTATTTTGAATGCATTTGATTCTCCAATTCTGTACACGAAAAAACGCTTCTGCAAATTAAACGATAAAAAAAAGGGGTTTTAATTAATTAATAAGAATGCTATTTCTTTCACATAACTGGCAACATTTATGGCAAAGGGCTGGGATTGGATGTTTTAATTTGCTGATAAAAGAATTGAATTACACGATTTTCGTTGGAATTTTCCTATCCCCTTTTTTTTTCATTCTCTCTCTCTTTTTTTTTTCTTTTTTTGCTTTGCTTGTTTTCGGGAAAAGCACGCGAAATTCTCGTTTTCAGCCGCGCTGTAAAAATTGCTGCCTGACGTAAATTAGTTGTATACGTTACGAGGGACATTGAATTAGCGCAATTACGAGAGCATTTCGTGCGCTTTGCGATTCAAAATAAATAAGCATCGACGTCAATTGGATGCCAGCCGTTTGCCCGGCAAATAAATTATTTCTTATTTATTTACGCAGTCGCGTTATAATGTTATACTTGAAAGCGTTATTATGTCGCTGGCACATAATTTAATGAGAAATTCTGATTTATTATACAGTGTATTATATTTACTAGATACACAATGAAACAATGACTTCAATGTACTGTCATTACAAACTTTGATGGGTTTGATTTTTGAGCTTAATGGTGTATTTTTGTACCTTATAATTAGGCGATGTTTTGTTAACGCTGTGTCCCCGATCAACGCTTAATGAGAAACGAACGGCAATTTAATGAAAAAGGGAATAGATCGCGACGAAAGATATTGTTTATTTTTATGATATTATTGCGAGCGAAATAAGATATTAACGCTTTTATCGTTACTGAGAGAATAAAAGTGTTGTTACTCTTTTAATCGTAAGTTTTACACTGAGAGAAAGTTATTAATAGTTGCTATTATATTTTATAATAATTCGGGGATATGTGTGCATATATAATATTCGTTATAATATGACATAATGAAATTTATAAAATACAATAGAAAATATTAAAAGACGTGTCGTTATCTGTAGGAGTAAAAATGAATGAATTATAAATTACATTTAATATTCACCATAAAATACGAGTTTAAAATAGTCAAGAGTATGTTTAATAAAAAGTGCAACATTTCTGTCTATATTTTATAACTTTTTATTTCCAGAAATAGGCAGTCGTTATCTATTTTAGACAGTCTTTTTTTCATCACAATAGACAAATTTTTCATTCATTTATGAATAACAAATATAAGTATTTCCGGAGTGTATTTTGTAAAAAGTATACTTTTCATATAAATCAAAATTCAGTATAATTAACAATTTTCGTTTAGAATGTAATACTTTTTGTTATTTATTGTAATTATGAAATAAGTTAAAAATACTCTCAGTTATTTAAAAGAATGTTATATATCCAATTATTTCTATATTATATTCAAAATAAACCTTGAAAATATTTTATTAAAGGTATCTTTGAAATCATCGTTATATATTTGCTTCGCTAGAATTCACAGTATAATTTGCTTTCACTTTTTCTCCATACATGAAACGATCTAAACGAAAATTATTGCATATACATTATAAAATATAAAATATGATTAATCCTTATCCCACACACCTGACTAATAGCTTAAACACATATTGTATGAACTTCTCATCACAGAAGTTTATTTAGTTTGCTCATAACACAAATTGTAATTGGAAATTATAGTCCACAAATAAACAATGCAAGTCAGATAAATGCCGTCTCTTTTTTGTTTGCTTAGCTTGTGTCATATTCAAATGCCATAAAATTGGATTAAAAAATAATACAGCTAGATAACCGTTAAAATGCATTAAACATTATTTTAATTATGAAATTATTCACTTTTTTTAATTATCAGACTTCTCGACGGTGAATATTGGAACATTTAATTGAAAACTCGTGCATTTTATTTTAAATCTGGATTATGTCACTTAAATGAATTAACTTTATTGTGATAAAAAAAATTTAGTCAATGAAATGCACAGATTTGTACGCATGACGAGCAAATTTATTTATAAGTTGAATAATTTTTTCTTGCGTAATTTGTCTACATTTTAAAGCTTTGACAACTTTAACAAGATCAATTTACTAACACATTTATATGGTTTTTAAATTTTGAGTTTTACAAAATATGATTGATGTTGGCTTTATAACGAAAAATCTGCATTCAGAAATATTGAATCATATTTTAAATGAATGTAACACAAAATCTTTAGCTAAGGTTTTAGGGAGATTTCATTTCAGAAATTATTATAGGTAAACAAGTCTGAAAGGTTCTCTTTGATAAAAAATACTGGCTTAATAAGTTAAACTAATTTGATTTTACATTATATATAATAGATCTTTTTTCAAAGGGAATTTTTAGTTTAATTCTTCTTTCGTGTCCTATTAGTATTGCAAAATTAGAATTCGTTTATTATGTTGATGAAAATAAATTTAAGTCTCATATACTAATGAAAAGTTATTTTGCATTGTTTGTAAATTAATAATTATTAATTAGCTTTTGTTTTACAAATTAATGTTGCTATTAACGTTCTAATACATAATTGATCACCGTTAACACCATATACGTATTCAATTAATTCCGAAGAATAAATTGATGTTTGTAATTTAAAAATGAATTTAAATATTTGAAAATGATATTTATATATATACCACAGAGAATCAAATTGCATATATTACTTATATCGTCAACATTTTATTTTCAGATTCCATACAATATTTAGCAATTTCAGTAATTTCAATTGCTCGGCCAGTTAAAAATGTACAACTATGAAATTCAGTTCAGTAAACTGCCAGATTCAGTGAGTAACATTTAAATACCGTTTAAGTTTATTAACACAAATGTTTCGTGATAATCAAGATAGGATATATTGAGTTTTCGTGATAAATATTAAAGATTAAATATTCGAAACCTTAATATATTTTAAAAATATTTTAAATATATTTTAAAACTATTCGATTTAATAATTTTTAAGTATTATTAAAAACTGAAAGTAATTAAATTACTTAAGTGATAATACAATTTAAGTTTATCATAGTTTAAAATAAATTATTTCAAGTATATTTTATGAAAATAAATACTGTTATGGTTTCGTTCATTTACATTGTAAACAAACTAAGAATTGGATCAAATGTCAATTTTAGTTTGGTTTACAGACTATTCAGTTATTTGAACTGCGCATAGGTAAAACATATGGATCAAACATTAGAAAAAATCAGTTAAGTTTTTTTAAGCAAAGAAAAATTTTAATTTAAATGCATTAATGCAAAAATTTATATTTTGTACCTTACTTTTTTTATTTGGTATTTTACACACCCCTTTCAAATTCACACTGTGATGGTAAAGTGAGTGACTGGTGACTGTGATGTTACGATTTCTATTCCTTGGTCACATTTTTTCTAATATTTTCTTAATATGATATATATTGTACTATAACATATCAAAAGGAATACTATGACTGATCGTTTAAATTCGTCCGCGAGTTAGTACAAAATATAGTAGCATAACTGCTAATAAAATGCTCTCCGTATGCGACGTAATTGTACTAAACTGTTTTTATAGTTTAGCAATTGAAACTCGATGAAATACTTGATAGCTCATTCACGCAAGAACTTCTTAATAATGCTATATCGAATTATAATTCAAATCCATGAAAATAATTGAGTTAAATGAATCCGATATCGGAAGCTTGGACCGCGCGTTCCCACCGAACAAGAATAAGCGTCTGAAATAATGTACATGAAATAATTACGATTCGAAGCGGGCGAATTTCTTGATATATAAATTTAAACTGGCGCGAGCGGCAAGCAATTATTTCTGCTTCATAAATTTTTGCGGGCGCCACGTGAAATTAGAAAAAAAGAAAAAAAGACGAAGGAAAGAGGAAGAGAGGACGGTGGAGAAAGACAAGTCATAATCCGCGGGGGAAAAAATGTCAGACGCTCATTGACGGAATGATTAGTCTCGCGCAATTTAAATCTTGAGACGGTCGCAAAATTAAAATATTATTGCGTTATAATTAAGCTTTTCAAAGCAGCGATTCAGCGTTCTTCATGGACTTATCCTTTCTTCTTCTTTTTTTCCTTCTCTTTTATTGTTTTCCGTCTCTCTTCACTTATAATTTTTTTTTTTCTGTTATTTGTACGCCCGCTCGTCCTTTTTCTTCTTTCCCTTTACATAAATAGCTCGCGCTCAATTTTGCAATAATTGTTTAATTAATTTCCGGTCACGTTCAAACGGAAAAACGTACTTTAAATAATTGGGAACGTGATCGGGTCGCGCTATATATATGTATATACATTTTTTTATGAGCAAAATTTAATTCATTTTTTATACGGCGCATCGCAGCGTTCGAACCGTTGAATAATTGAGCGTACGGGGCTCGCAAGGACGTCGTAAAAATTTTTTAACGTTGCCCCGTTGCGCGTTGAAATAATAAACGTTTATTTCTCGATGCCGAATTTCCTTCCGCTCGAAATCCGACGCGCTCGAATTCTCAGATTGTTAAGTATTCATGTAGTTCGAGTTAACATGCACTGTTCCTGTCATCTATCATTCAACAGTAATATCGCGCGCGATAAAAGTGATTTCGTTAATATCTTTTGCGCGCCCCACTTTTTATCTTTCTATCTCATTCTCCCTCGTCCCTCTTCCTCTTCCTCTGCATCACCGTCTCTTTTGTTTTGCAGACTCGCCTGACGGATCGAATGCATTAATTAATTTGGCCAATAAAAATCCTGTTTCGCAATGATGTACGCGACATTACGGGGCATTAATTATGCTCGTTATACAATACGTCTTTTTTATGTGACCCGATTAAATCGGGATTAAACGTCAATCAAACTGTAGCCAAAAAGATTTCGCAGCGAGGTCTGAAACGTATTGGCAATTCAACAATTAAATATGAATTACTGTTGTTTCGAATCCGAACGGACAATTTGGGGGGTGGGGCAAAGGTGGGCTACCGGTGAAATTAGTGCAATTTATTCACCGGCAATACTTGGCGTAATTCATTTACATAGTAATTTAGTCATAAATGGACCTTTACGTGCGCACGCATTTTTGCGCGACACCCGCCGCAGCGCGTGTCCGTGCGCGCTTTAAGAATCCAATTTAAATTAGTAAATTTCGCGCGTTTACAATTAAGTGCGACATGAAAAATTTAATATATTACATATTTCATTATCTTGATTATTCCCTGGTTTAAATACGGGTAACGGCGCTTAATTAATTACACTTAATTATATCGCGCGTAATTTCGCTTACATGATTATTTGTCGGTGAAATATTTCACAATTTTACAGTCAGACAATTTATCAACAGTTGCGCCGCGATATTTTATAATAACTCGGGGATGTATGCGAATTTATACTATTCCTTATAACACGATGATGCTATTGATGCTATGGATGAGAAAAATCAGGTGGATGTTATCTACATTGATTTTGCTACGGCTTTCGATATAGTTAACCATAATATTCTGATTGAAAAGTTACATAAATATGGCATATCAAATCTCTTGCTCAAATGGATACGTAGCTATTTATCTGAAAAATCTCAGATCGTTGATTTATTTGGGCATCTGTCTCGGGAGATTTTGCTGGTTTAAAGTAATTTTTAAAGCTGTTTTTGAGGACTGAAAATGTATTATTTTAAATTACAAATAACATTCTCGCAAATGATAATGTAAAATTGAAAGAGCTTCGAACTGAATTCGCATCGAAAATCTTGATTCCATCCAATTATAATTATAATTACAATTATAATTATAATAACTCGTATATAAAATATCGCTCGCGTTGATGGACGTGAAATGGCGCGCTTAAAAATGAACGCTTATTACTGCGCTGTGATTTGTGCGAACAGATTGGAAAACAAGTAGCTAAATTATTCCATAGGACGACAATTTTGAATAGCAGATCAGCATCCCTCCAGCGCTTAATTGTCTTATTCAGAGCTCCAGAGAACGTTTAACGCGGAGCGAAAACATAATGTAGCAAGTATAGATACACGAAATTGCCGCATCGAAGTCCGGCCAACTTTCTAAGTGTAAACAATGATTACAACGTATTTAATCATTTAGAGCGGTAACAACAGCGTTACGATTAAATAATGCGCTGGCCGTGTACATGTTTAAGCGACTACGAACGTACGTTTCCACGTACGTATACCTAGCACCCTCACTAAAAAGAAATTAAAAAAAAGTATGCTATAATTTTGTACTAATTTTGTACTAATTTTGTACTAATTTCGTCCGCAAAAAAAATATTCTACTCTATTATAAAGGGGTGAAACGGGGGTCTGAAAAGTAGCAGCATTACGTATAGCTAGCGCCGCCACATCTCGTAAAACAACCTATCATGCGTCTAAAAATAAAAGGAAATAATGATTGTTTAAGTTTTTTAATTTGTAAATATTTTATTCTTCAGTCTTATTAGGAATATTTCTGCAATTAGATATTACGTGTACCAAATAAAACATATTTATTATATATAACGGTGTCGACTCTGCGCTGCATTATCAGCCAATCGTCGGTTTTCGCGATCTCGAGAATCTCCGAATTTGCCCGACTCGTCGCGAGCCCACGTGCGCCGCACGTGGTCAGCCATGTGCGCTGTCATGTTTCAGTCCCTTTCGCGTTGCGTCGCGTGCATGTTCGAGATAAGTGTTCGTATAAAAAAAGTTAGTGCTCGCGGTTCGCGCGTGCGTAATCGTTCGTTCAGAATGTCAAAGTGTCTAGTCCAGGATAACGGGGGAGCCGTTGAGAATAAGAAAATACGTCGTTGGATTATGGGAACGGCGAGTTGGAAATTTCGCCCATTGAGCCAAAGCCCGGGATAGCCGGCTAGTTTCGCGAATACGAATTTTCGCTTTCATTTCGCTGGGAGTGAGACCACATCGGTAAGTCAGTCCCACAATATATTTTCATTTGGCTGGCCACTGGGCCAGCACGCGAATTAGCATCTCTTTCTCTCTCTCACATTCTCGCGCGTTCGGCCGGTTAACGGTTATTAGTGTGTGTTTTCACACTCCCCATTTTGCGCCTGCGTCGCGCAGCCGCGATAGGCCGACATATCATTGCGCGGGTAATGTTGCGTTTACCGAACGGGCTCCCCGGGAGAGCTCGCGATCGACGCGTAAAGAATAATAAAAGTTGATTTGCCAATTAGTAGTTGCTACTATATTCTCTAATGATCCGAGGATATGTTTCCACTCATAGTATTCCTTATAATAATATGATATAGTACACAACGCTACCTTACAGTCAATAGTGATGTTTTTTACCATTACTCTGCATTGCCTCTTGAAAATATAGGTCTTATTTTGTTTATATATTTAAAACGGCAGGATATCGGCTGGTAAAAAAAACGAAAAAGAAATTTTTTCTTAAAATTATAGGAAAATTAATATAAATCAGCTAGATAAGGTTCATTTGCTATAAGTTATAGTACTTTTTTCAACAGAAAATTTTCTCAGTGAGATTAAAATGCTTATAATTTATCATTCAAATTTATTTGATAAAGTTAATCGTATCAAAATAATTGGATTTAATGATGAAACTTCGGCTTTCATTATTCGTGATACTAAAAGTCGCCTTGCTTCCTGGAGTGTAAGAATTTACGCAACAGTTGATCAATTAATCAAGAATCGAATAATTAAATTTAATACTTCGATTGATTAAAAATTAATTACCTCGCCATCAAGTCAAACGTCGCGTAATATCTTGATAAAAAAAGCAAAACCAACACTTGCTACAACACGAAATAAACATTAATTTAATTGCGCTTCATAATTTCTTATTTCTATTTCAATACATATTTTTATTCAGTATTAAGGTCGGGCAATCAATTTCATTGAATTTTAAATTCCAGTCGATTCAATTGAATTAAACGTCACTGTTTCAACCTTTTGATAATCAACATTCATTTACACCCGCTTGAATTTTATTTCTCTCCATTACATTTCTTCAATGAAATTTCACTTCAAAATCTAATTTTACGATTAGTTTTAATGCTTGCAAGTTAATCAATTAATATTCTGTGCCAGATTTCTTTCGGCAACAAAATTTCATTTCAAAGACTATTTTAATCTTATTATGTAGATAGTGATTTTCGATACTTTTTCGTAGGGATCGACATAAATAAATATATATATATATATATTTTACCCAAGTCCAAAGATATATTCAAAGCTGTCCTATTTTTCATGGTTAATTCGCATTTCAATTTTAAATCATGCATGTTTAATTTTTTATTCATAAAGAGAAAAAGTTACCGGACTCAATCTGCGCCGTTTCAATGCTTGATCAAAAATGTATGCAATGACAATTCCCCGCGGATTTCATTCGGCCAAGAATTATGAACTCCATGAACACATTGTCGAGTTATAAAACGTGTGTGCGATTTGATAGATAACACGCATTGCATGCAGAAATTATAAACGTCTTTTACGAGGCGCTTTAATCGACGTTAATACCAATATTGAAATTGTCGACTTATTTGCAAAATGGAAATCAAAGATATCGGCGAAAAAAACGCGTGGAAATTGAATTGAACGAAAACGCACAGGTTTAAAAAATGAATGACCAATTTTCGTGTCAAGTTTGCGAAGCAAATTTACACCTGAAGTGGAAAAATGGCGGATTTTCGTCCGCCGACGATAGTCCGCAATGTTTGTGAAATTATTGTTTCTAGCGCACATACGAACAATTGTTCGTCAAGTATGTTTTAGCAGATGTTTCCTAGACTTTTTAAAATAAATAAAAACATAATGGAATAGAATCAACATTGTCAGACCATATTGAGCATACAGTGTTGATCCTACATTGTGAATAAAGTAAATCATATATCTGTCGGTAGTCATTTAAATTGAATTAAGTCACTTAAAATCGGTAGTCACTTAAAACCGGTACCATGTTGAGCTTACATAATTTTTATATATTAGATCAATACCATTTTTCTGTGAACTTTACAGTATATTTTTTCTCATATATCCACAAAGAAAAAGACGTCATTTGACGTCGATCGGCTATCGATCGGCTATCGATCGGCATGAAACACCGAATGTGCATGGGCCATCACCGGCTGTCCATCAGGCCATTGATGTACCGATCAACAGCTAAAGACGATCGGTTGATGATCGGCACGTCAACGGGCCGATGGATAGCCGATGATGGCCCATGCACATTTAGTGTCTCATGCCGATCGACGGCACCAAGCTTGTGCCATGCTTGGCCCGATCGTTTTTTTCTACATGGGTACTAATATCTCGAATTTCAGTAAGATAGAATGAAACATTTGGCGCAGAGATTAATATATTTTAATTTAGTTTATTATTTGAGATTTCTAGAATTACATTTTATATTCGTACACACTTTTCTGATTTCGCTGGATTATCTTTACGAAAGCATTAACATTTTTCCATTTCTTTAAATCTATTTTTTATTTTTTTTTTTTTAAATTCATATAACGAGTACTTTTCTGTAGAAATTTGCTTCGTGTTTCGCATTCATTAATTATTCACACAACGACTTAATTTGAAAAGTAGCATTTTATCCAGGTATAAGATAAGTATTAATATGAAATTGCGGAGTCCCTCACGAAAAACCGAGATATTTATACTTGAGAACGTGAAATATCTAATTAGGTGCCATTTACGAATTGCGTCTCGTTGTCGAAAGGAGACGAACTTGTTTTTTGGTCAGCTCGTATGGCAAGACGCGATAACATTTTTGAACGAACTTGTAAACAGCATCTTACCGCAATAATTTATAATTACTATAAAATGATTTGCAACAGCATAGTACATCCACAAAATTATCCACTTAAAGTTGGATTTGGTAAAAGATACCATGGACAAAACGAAATTCTATTTGTAATAAAAATTAGTTACTCTTACAAAGCGTGGATATATACGTAAGGAATAATTTTATTGATATAAAATGGATAGATTTCAGGGAAAATAGTGAAAATAGTTTTAGAGTTTAAGAATACTGAGTCAAATGCTGCAAATTTAATCTAATAATGGTATCAAGTTAACGCTTAAACGATTCTTCTTTTATTAATTTAAGTAACAGTTAATTCATCTTCAATAAAATGAAACATTTAAATAATTATTATGTTTAAATATGTAAATGCACGGAGTAGGAAGTAAAATAAATGAGATAAATATAATGAAGTATATTAATATTAAGTTGTTACATTGCTAATGCATTTATCGTGCATCAATTAATCCGCGAACGACTGTAACAGCTATCTGATGTGAGTTGTTTATGTATTTATAAGTAGACATATTCTTATAAGAAATAGAATGTTTGGTTAGTACTATCTATAATAAGGTATTTGTTCCATCAAGTTTAACATTCAAAACATAGTATATGTTTAAACTAAATATACGTACACTAGTATTCACCATGAATTTTTCCCATGTATATTCCTTTTAATATCAAAGCCTTAATTTATAGTATATTAACGGAATATTCTTAATTTTAATTGAAATCCTACTAATTTTAATAAAAAAAAATTCTAATTAAGCAGTTTTCTCCACACAAATAAATTCTTTTTATGAGCGTATATAATATTTCATTTAGCATGTAAATGTACATCAATTTCTTATAACGTTTTGTAACTTTTTCAGTCGGTATATCTAAATTAAAAATCTAAATTTAATTTCTCTTATCTAAATGAAAAAATGTCACATTAAAAGGTACATTTAATTCAATATAATATCCGCGTATGAATATATTCATGTTTTGCTACTAACGGAAAAAAATTATGTAGTGCGGCAAAAGGAATTTTTTTTTATAACAAACTAGATTTGCAGTTCGTTTTAAAATATTATAATATTCCCAGTACACAGGATGTTTTGAAATATTTATAATTTAATCAAATTTATTCAAAAAAAAATGAAGAAACAATTAAAATTTCTGGCGAATAATTTAATTTCGCAAATAAAGTTTACAAAATATTTCAATGATAATTAAAAAAATACTAACAGTTATATTTCATAAATGTACAAAATTTATAAAAAATTTAATACAAAATTACTAATATGCTGGATAACTGGTTATAATAATTAGATTGTCGTCAGGTTTTTTCTAAACTATTTTCGAAATTCTTTATTTGTTCATCTTCTATAAATTTAATCAATGGTAATTGTAAGAGTTCAGTCGTTGCATAGTTAAAGTATTGAGCTTTCACCTCACAGGTTCGAATTCAATTCTCGATGCATATTTATTCTGTTTTCTTTATTAATTTATTTTAACCACTCCTTTGCCAAACTCAAGTCTGGCTTTAACCAGACTGATATCAGATGTTTTACCGTACTAGCAATCCACATTCAGATTTTATTCAGATTTTCTTGAAAATTTGTTCAGGCTTTATCCAGAGTTAACAAGTCTAGGCGTTTGCCTGGAAACTGTTTGGCTTACGGTCGTGAGCCAGCCGTTATCCAAACATCCATTCGGTTTTCTCTCCAGTTATTTCCAGACCATGGCCAGAAGCTTTTCAGTCGAAGCTTGCCAAACCATTTTCAGTAGATCCCCCGACGATTTTTTCGCGCTGGTGATAAAATCAGTATATCAATATACGAACGAATTTAAATTTATTACAAGAATGTTAACCATTAAATCGAAGTGGGCGCATTGTCTACGACAAAAAGGCCATTTTTTCAGCTGAAAGAAAAACTTTTTTGGGAATAAAGAATTGTTTGGAACAAGGCTGCGTGACACGATCCTCATTCGAAAATAATAGAAGCTTTAAAATTCAAAAACCATCCGCCACGCCGGCGACTAAAATATGAGAGCAGTTTGCGAAATGTCACCCGGAATAAAACACTTTAAGACGCGGGCCGCGAGATAGAAGATCGCGTAAATAATAAAGCGTACGTAAATATAAATGTGACGATGTTCAAATTTCGCAGCGACATTACGACGACTTTTTGATAAGAGCGTTTGATTATGTGTACGTGAGGAGATTTCGTAGCAACAATCTTGCTATAATTCAAGCGATTAGCCTAAGGGCACTTAGGGGTGTAACAGGTGGTTTCATCCCCTTGAACGCGAGGCAGATATAAAAAGTTGAATAAAAAAAAAGGCGTAGAAAAAAAGGGGGCGAAAAAGGAGGAAAAAAAAGGCCGGCCAAATATGAGCCGCGCTTTGAATATAGGCCAGCGGAATAATTACCCCGGCAATAAATTAATGCCAGACAGCTTTATTGGAGAATTGCTCCTACGAGAGTATGAAAGGTAATTTTCACGGTAACGATATTTTGCGTTATTATTAATCGCGATACAATTCGACTGTACAAGAACTTTCCTTTTTTGCGACCCCCGTGTCCGCTCTCATCTTTTTCAAATAAACGGCCCCGCGTTTCATGAATCGCGACGTTTTATTAAAATTGCTCTCGAATTCTTGTCTAACAGTTACTAATATCTGATGGCGTCGAATTATGGTATTAGTAAATTACACAGTGCATGAATTTCGTAAAATTGCACGAGATTCGTTCGCTTTTGCCAATTTTTCAGTACAAGTTCCCGCAAACCTTCACGTTTGTGATCATTACATTGAGAAAAGTAGTAGCCGGAATAATTTTTGCCATAACAGTTATTAATAGTTGACCTGTTGATTAACTGTAAAAAAGCCAATTGTTTTAAATATTGAACTAAGCTTATGGCAACATATTAATATGTTTCATACAAACAAGTGCACTGTGGTATTTCATATTAACTAAAAAATAAATTAACTCAGTTTTAACTTGTATTGAGAAAAGTAAGTTTAAAGTACTACCTGTTAATATTTCATATAGTCGAATAAACTTATAGTCATTATGTCGAAAAATACAAAAATCATATTACACTTTTAACAAAATATAAATTTTTTTAGCGATACTTTGCTCACTATTTTGAAAAAAGAAATCTGCTTAACAGCATTCTGTTACAAATTTTAATATAAAGTTTCCTTTTATAGCTTCATTATTTATTATTAAATCATTATGTCAATTTCGAATATTTTATTTTAGCTGAATATTTTTCTCATTGACATTTTTAATATAAATTCCTTTTCATTATTATGAAAAAACTTCTGGTAAAAAAGCACTAAGTATTTTAAATTGTAATAATAATATTTCAAAGAAAAAACAATTTTTTGCGATTAATCTCTTCAAAGTAGACACTTTAATAGTCTTCAATCAGGACGATAGGATGATATTTGATGATTCAAACAATCCACATTTTTACAGCGACTACCCGTCCATTTTTTTGATCTTTTTTCCTCTTTACCCCCTCTTGAATCCAATTTTTTTTGTCCTGTTGTAATTTTTTTAATAATATAACGAAACCCAAAGTTCGGCGATAAGCAAAGTTCCGTACTTATTATGTAAGTTACTTAAAAGTCCGGTTATAACGTTCCAACTTTTAAATTATGTTAACTGCATTTCTTATGCGGCATCATTCGCGCTACGTTAACGAGGTATTTGTATAATTACGCGTTTTATTTTATTAAACTCGTGTGATAAAAAATCAATGTTCAATGCCGAACTTTAATCGCCGAGCAAATGCACATTGGCACGAATTTACAGTTAGCACAATAAAAATTGTACAGTTCCAACATAGTTCGTTATAATAACTGCAAATAAAGTTGAAGTAACTATAACCTTAAGATCAAAAACTAGTTCTATCACATCTCTATTTTATAGTTGATTTTGAGGTCAACTGTAAAAAAGAGATTACGACTATTACGATATTACGATTATTTGTCAGTATTTTCAAGTACATGACCAGTTTACGAAGAATGTTGGTACTTTTTATCAACCTTTGCTCTTCGTATAGTAATTTTTGTTAAAACTTTTTCTTCAGTGTGCAGCCTTATTATTCCTCTTTTATTAAGAACTAATTTTCTTGCTTTTATTTCATATTTCTCTCAACTCTAAATATTTATTTCACGCAGTGAACTGCTGTGTAGTTGACATTTAAACCATCTTTATTTTTATAGTTACGATAACCGAAAATTCCTCTCAGTACACGCAGAAAAAAATTAGAACAAAATTTACTATACCTTATAACAACACTGACGCAAATTCATTCCATAAATCATTATTACTTTGCGAATATCAAAATATTGGTAAACGTCCTTCAATTTTTACTATACTAGACACTAATGAATTATATAAATCTCGTATTCTTTCGGCTGTCAACTTATTAAAAGATCACATCAATTTGTTTTACGTCAACGTTGATATACAGTATAGTAATTTTTGTTCTAACTTTTTTCTGCGTGTACGTATCGTTGAACGTCAATCAGGCGCATAAGTCGGTTCGAATGTGTATCATGTTTCATTTTGGTCTTTTATGCCGCGCGAAAATAGGTACAATTTAATCATGCAAATATCAATATTCAATTAATCGAACTTTAATGATGAATTTTTGCGGGAAGGGGCTTGTTTAAAGTTTCGCGAATATCACTATTTATTGTGCGATTACAGGCGGATTTGTTTGAAATTGAAATGTCTTCCTTACCGGCGCAAAATGTTACGTGGAATGCATAATTAAAACGCACTTCGACGCCTGTCAAATCCATCGAGACAAAAAAAAAAGGAACCGAAGAATCAACGTGAAATATTGCTTCGTTTACGTGAAATTTCATGCAAATGAAATTTTATGAATTCTTCGATAATTTATAACAGTCGTAAACATGTTATTACGCGCGAAACAAACTCGAAATTACAGCTACAAAATGTATCATTAAATCAAAAACAGATTTCGTTAATCTAATATTCAAACGTCCATTTCACAAATGGAATACAAATTTGTCACTCCCGATTTAGTTGCGCACTTATTGCTGCGCGACGATAAAATAGAAAAAAAAAAAAGAAAAAAGAGGAAAAAAGACAAATACCATGGAATAATAACGCCAAACGTCTATGCACCCCCGAACTAATGATTTAATAACTCATTCGCGTGAAAATGAAAACATTGTGTACATATTCTTTTTAATTAACGCGGATGGCACGGCCGGGCGCGCTGAAAAATGTAAAACAATAAGTCCGAGTTACATCAAATCAGCGAGCGTTCGATACGCGAAGTTTGTCACCAATTATTTCGAGTTTGATTTACGCGCTCGCTGTTTACACTTACCTTTCCATTTTTACATTCCTTGTTTGCTTTGTTGCTTTTCCATAGCGGGGCTTTTTTGCGTTTCGAAAAGCGCCAGACCTGTGCGAACATAATGTTCCTCGTAGCCAATTAAAGGGAAATGTTTGGTAATGGCAACACTTGACAAAGAAAAAAAGAAGAAAGGGGAAAAGAAAAACGTTTTGTGTATTAAAAAGAGTTAAGTGTATGTTGGTATAGTGATGTGGCGACGAGGCACTTCGCCTTTGTACAATTAAAAGGCGGATTTTAAAAGAATACTCGATTTACAAATGTTTTTTAGTAAGAATGCATATAGCATAGTATGGTGAATTGTTATGTAGGATATTAAATTAAAGACAGAGACGAAAAAATGAACAGTAAAAATTATATGATAAATTAGTGTTTCTGATTTAACATTAAATATATCTGAGATAAATTAGCTTTTTTCTTATTTAGATTAATATATATTTATTATATCAATAAATAATTTTAATTTTTCACTTTTTTTGATTAATACTGCAAAATAGTAATATTTAAGATTAATAAATTTAGCATATATAATTTAAATAACACTGTAGCAACAATAGATTGTATGGTAATTTTTAATATGACTTTTTTACATTTAGTAATTTTTTTCAAAATTCTTTTAAAAAGTTTCAGTGTAATAATTGTTCGTATGATTAATTTTTTCCACGTAATAAATTTTCCTATTAATAACAAAACTTGATAATATCCTTTTATTGCTCGTATCATAAGTAAGAAATCTCACATAAACACTAAAATTTATAATATTCTACTAAAAACATTAATTTTAAAGTGAAAACTTCAAGTTACTGTTCATGAAATATTTTACAATGAACACTTTTCATCTTACATTTTTATCATCTAAATTTGTAATAAAAAGTTATCGATGTTAAAACTGAAGAGACTCGTGCAACATTTACAATGAACGTCACGACATGAACAGTTACTGTACAAAATATTTTCGCACAATGTTGTCACGTGTACCGAAATATGCAGATTGTCATTATTGTGTGTGCAAACATGCGATTGTAATATGGCAACATCGCATGTAAGAGCTTCAAGTCAAATACATGCAGAATAGAATTCTCTATCTCTACGCACGATTAATCATTAAATGTTTTGCAATGAGAATAGTTAAAAACAGTATTAAAAGAATTTATTCTCGTTAATATAAATTAATAGTTGTTATTCTAAATCTACAAAAAAATCATTTACTTTGTTTTTACGTAAAGAAAAATTAATAAAAAAAACTTCTAGCTTTATTTAACATTTTATTCTTTATTAATTATTTAATATTATTATTTTTTAGTTATCTGAGTACTTATTTCAAACTATTTTAGTAATTATATCTTTTTACCAATTCTTTCATGTGTATTTTATTGTTTAATTTTTACTGTTCATTACACTGACTGAAAAAAAATATCAATTTTTAATAAAAAGTTTACTAGTTTGGTACCATACTTGTAGGGTATCAAAATTTAATTGACATTTCAATAAAGTTTGTAAAATATAGTTATATTAGCTAATATGCTGATTATTAAAATTCTGAAATCAGTTCATTAGAAATAATAATATTCTTTTCGTGAAACAAAACAATAATAATTATAAATAATATTTGCGCAATTTAAACTTTTCTTTATAAAATATTAAACTGTTTAATAACTGGCTTACGATAAAGTGACATGCAGTTAACAAAACATGAACACTACGTTCAACATTGTCGATAACAATTTAGTCAATGATTTGTTGATTTACGACAAAAATTCATGGTTTATAGGTTAAAATAATCAATGTAATTATTTATTTAAAATTACGCTTGATATGTATAAAAATATTCATAAACCATTTTCACAAAATATAATCTCTCTCACAAAAATAAATAAATAATTAAATAAATAAGTTTTGCACAAATTAAAACTCAGTTTATTAAAACTTTATATGTACTGGTTTTCAGATTATAATATATTTTCTTTTTCCACGTATTTAGTTTAATATCCTTTGTGTCATTTATCCATACAATAATTCATATATTCCTGTCAATATTATAAAGTTGTTTAAACAATTAAAAATGATACTATTGTTAGTAATTTTTATGATTTAATAATTCTTAGGAAAACCTTAACGAACTTATATTTGTATTAAAATTAAATTTTCAATTTATTCAATAAAACTAACGAATCTTGCTTGTATAAATTCAGAAATTTAAGTGAAATTCACATTTTGTAATATTTATCCAAGTACATCCGAGACTTAACAGACGAGTTGGTAAATTTTGAATGATCTTTTCTCTTTGTGTAATAAATTTAAATTTCACTACTCTAATTAAAGTTTATAATTAAATAACTTTTCATGTTTGGGCTTTTATTTTGAAGGTAGTTTATAAAGAAGGAGAGATAAAACTAAGATGGTTTGTAATTATCGAAAAAAATGTAAGTCATGTATAACGAATTCAATACAACCATATACATCAAAAAACTCTGAGAAGAAAGAAATTATGTCGAGATTACCATAAGTTTCGTAACTTTTCAACATTTTTCCGTGTAGACACAGAGTTATTGCGTAAAGTTCGTGTGTATTCCATTTATGAGTTTTTTCATTTCCTCTTTTGCATGTTTTATCATTACTTTTAGGATAAATTCTACAAATGCTTTTCGTTAACAATTTATCAACGACGTCCCAAAATGTTTATTAAACATTTAATGGACAAACAATATTTCTATAATAATATCGATTTTTGCGATGAATGAACTCGCGCTATCTTCTTTCATGTTCGATATTTTTTACTTCCGCTAATTTGCATGATTTCGAAATGAATTTATAAACGTATGAGGGTAACTTTTAGTTTGGAATTTATCCCCGGATGCAAATTTATATAAAATTCCATTCCGAATAGAACAAAACCATTGATGTGCATGTTACGAAAGTACTGAAAATAATTTCAGCTGAAATTATAATTAATATGTTGATTGAACTTGTGTAACAAGTTCAGTAGTCTTCTTAATTCTATGAATTTCAACGTTTCATTCGCAATTATAAATTTCTAACAAGAGGATAATTCATAGATATTACTGTATAATTAAGACTAACGTTACTTATACTTTGAATTAAATTACGCGGTAACTAAATTACCTATTAGAAGTAATAAAAATAATTATGATGGAACTAAAATATATTTCAAGTATGAATATATTTATAGTATACGTACAAAATATTGTTGTATTTCTAATATATATTTAACATTCTGGAAAGCAACAGGGTGAATTTTTACTATATTTCAACTGAAAATTTTTATTATAATATATAACTAAAATAACAAAATTACTCATTTATCAGAATATGACACAATGTTGAAAAGTAGAACACCAATAATAATTAATAATTTTAATTAAATGTCCAATTACAATTTTTTTTAATTTTCAATATAATACTTGCGATACAGTTTGTTTATTTTCCAGTAAGAGTGTTTTCAGTGTGACGAAATCTTTTAATAAAAATTTTCATTAACAAAAATGAGATTCCACGTTATGACGATATTAATACCGCAGCGACGTGATCAAAAGAAATACTTTCCAACTAAAAAATCATTTTCTGATTGACGTATTAAATTACAGTCTAAGATCGTTAATTTAACGATCCACATCAATAATTTCGCGATTCCATGTTCGCACAGTGTGACATTTACAAACTTTAGTTCTCCCGGGGGATTTATAAAACGGGAAATAACGATAATATTCGTTTGTACTTTAAGCGAACTAACATCTACCTCGTTATTCGAGGTGAACTTCGAATTATAAATACATGTAAGCCACAAAATCGGACAATTATTAAGGCAAATTTTTCGAAATCGCCTTATCCGGCTAACAGCTTGCGGTTTTTGCGTTACAAAGACGCGCGGCAAAAATGTCCTGCGAAACCAAAAGCCTTGACGGCCCAAATTGAAAATGAAAGACCGCAAAGAGAGCGGCCAATTACGGGAGATTAAATAAAACGGAGATTAGATTGCAATAAACGCAATGAGGAATGGCGCGTTTCTCAAACGCTGCGAAACATTCGGCTGTAATTTCATACACCTGTTTGAGACAAAACGCCTAATCGATTTCTCGGACAAAGCGCGCGCCGGGGTTCCCTCGCGTAGCAATATTTTATCAACTAAAAGCTGCCAGACATGAAATACCTGAAACTGTCAAAGCGTGGCGGGCCGCGATAATTATCCGTCCGTTTCTTTTGCTGCATTTGCCCGGCCGCGTCATCACTTTAAGCCGAGCGAGCGGAGGGCGCAAAATTGGCGCGCGATCGCCCGTAACGCGCAGCCAATTTGAACCGTCTATTTGACGCGGCGGCGTTTTGTCCGCAAAGTCTTCATTTGCGCAAATTCTTTACCGCCTCTTCTCGCGCTCTTTTCACTTTCCATCATCCTTCGCTCATTCCCCCCCCCCCTCCCCCTTTCTCTCTCTCTCTCACTCTCCTCTTTCCTCCGTCTCCCTCTATCGAGGCTGTTGCGGAGAATTTAGGTCGAAGGGTGGTTTGACACGACAGGGTGGTACTAATCTCGCGGTTCGTTTTATTCCCCCGGCGATTTGTTCGCGGAGCTATCTCAGGAACGCCAAATCCGCTGAGGCAATTTGGATATTGCCTCTGTCGGACGTGAGCTATACTGATTTCCGGTACAAAAGCCGAGAGCCCAACAGCCCGTGGGCGTGGGGAGGGGAGGGGGCGCGCGAGTACGCGAGATATACGGATTGATATGCAACCGAAGAGAGAGAATTCAAGTCGGCCGAAAAGACATTTTATAAGTGATGAGAAAATTCGAAAACCCGTTGACTCACGCTATTATCCCCGATACATCCACTTTTATATTACAATTCTCAATATCAATCATTTTAGCCGGCTCCGGCTTCTCTTCCCTTCAATTTATTTAAGTTGCTTCTTTCGTCACGCACGTCAAAACAGATTTCGCAGATATAATCGTCCTCAATATTTTTCAATTTCGGCGCCACGATAATAACGTACAATCACGTTTTAATATCAGACTTTTTGATTTGGAATGGAATGATGCGGGGGGGGTAAGGAGAGGGGGGGTAATGGTGGATGGGAGGGGGCAGAAGGGCGCACGTGATCGATTTTATGTTTCCTCGAGTGCCGGGTGTCGTATTTTACCGTGTAGTCGCTATTATAGGAATTATGGTCCTATATAAACACTGTGCGCAAAATTTCGGCACGAGACTCATCTTTAACTGTTGTAATAAAATAATGGCTATATACGAGTGTCGTTAATCGAATAAGGAAGTTCCGAGGATAAATTCGTCATTTTGATTGTACGTGGTCGAGAGGTGTTGGTTGTTATAATTTGTGACGCAGTAAACGTCCGAGGGGGACGTTATGATAGTTGTAATTTTATAGAGGGATAATTGGGAAATTATAAGTAGTTGGTAACGGATTATCGTGCACTGAGAGAAATTTTCGGTTATCCTAACTATAAAAATAAAGTTGGTTTTAGAGTCAACTAAGTGCAGTTCACTTCGTGCAATAAATATGTAAAGTTGAGTCAACTATGCAGCAGAAT
>JABFPN010000866.1:0-36839 GCA_022817305.1 Leptoteleia sp. ZL-2020
TTTAAAGGTTTATGTACTTAAGTTCGGTTTTTAATTCATTATACTTTGTATTAGCAGGTTATTATTTTATTGACAGTTTAATTTACTATCCAGATAGTTCGAAAAATTATCCAGATAGTAGTGTGCTGTACTATCCACAGATATTAAAGTTTACTATCACAGATATTCAGAAAAACTATCTAGATCATTATTTTAACTATCTATTTCTCTCAGTGTACTTATACCCTACCAATAATCATCCAACGTTGGTCAATTTTTTTAAATCACCAGTACTGGTTCAAGTCTGGATCAACTATGGCATTGATATTTTGCCTGGCTTGTCTTGCATCTGGTTATGTTCTATTTTTGTTGATAACCAAGCTCAAACTAGTACGGGTCCGTATCTATTTACCAAAGTCTGGCTAACAGTACTGGACCAAAATCGGCCCCGTAGGTCGACTCTGTCTATTTCCCATAGGGGTAATATTACAAAGAATTAAATTTAAATGAATCCATTAAAAGTTTTATTAAATAATATTTTATGTTATATATTATATTCAGGTTATTTTATTAAGAACGTTAGACATTAATACATAATATTAATGTATAATATTGATTTAAGAAAATTTGAATGGTCAATCTTTTGGAAAGTATAAGAAATTAGATGAATACCCCTAGTCTTTTAAAGCCGATATTGAGCGGCCATCTTTGTGGTCTAAGCCTCTTCTAGCTGACCCATGCGGATATTTTCTCCTCTCAACCTCTTGGGATATAAGACTTGCTCTTTTATAAGTAAATTCTTACAGAAGCACTATTTGTAAGACTGTTTTCAATTAATTGATAAATTAAATAATTTTACAAATTAATAAAAATTACTAACATTATTAGCAAAGTGGATACGTATCTGAAAAAAATTAAAAAATTACTCATATTTTATGTTTGTAAAAAGTGTCAGCATTTTGACAACTGTTGTCATCTTTCAAAAAATAATTATCGACAAACTGATACATTTTGCTAATTTAAGACAGTAACTTTTCAGTTTTTTCAAGTATATAAACAGTTTACCAACAATTTAAAACATTTTCTATACTTTTGATTTCCACTGGTTCTTTTAAATTTACTGAAGTAAAAAAAAGTTTATTTTAGAATCTACTCATTAGCGTATCATTAAATCTTTAACAAGTTTATTCAACTGCGAAAGGAGACGTAGAGCTGAAATTTAATAGAAATCTTACCAGTTAATTAAATGTTGTTTATGTAAATAAATGATAAATATAATAGTTGTATAATTAAATTTTTATGTTTAATCTCACGTATGAAAATCTTATTTGATATATTTGTTTAATGAAAAGGAAACTATGGGCAATTTGAATTCAAAAGTTTAATTGTTGTTAATGAATATTTAAAATCCATCAGGTTGCGAATTAATTTAACTTGCAGCTATATGCATAATGAGATATGTTTGCGCAGGACAGCATTTTTTTCACACGTCCAGCTCGGACCAATGGATGGTGAGTCACACCCTCGAAGGGTGGGAGTTAGCTTAACCAGCGCCGGCGCTTAGCCCTTGGCTTATCCAAGGTGGTTGAGAACGTCTCTACCTGTTGATATTAACAAACCCCTCTGTTCTGACTTCACAAATCCAGAATTTCTTGCAAGTCGGAAGTCACGCCTCTTTGAGTTATAATTTTATTCTCGTAAACATTTATGAGTACAAGAATAGTCTCTTTTAATTAGCACGCAAAAAATGTCGTTTATATTTTTATTTTTTTTTCATTTTTGTAATAGCGGTAAATTGAGAAAGGTTATATTAAACTCATATAAATATTATTATTCTATCAATTAAATGAGTAGCTAATAAAAAAAAAAAAATAATATTATGAATGATATGAATGAAGAGATGTTAATGAAATGTTATTAATAACACTCTACTGATATTAGTTTATTAGTAATTAATGTGTAATAACTTTAAATGGATCTTTCTTCGCTGCTTTAATACGAAACGATTAGTAGCTATTTTAATAAGAATAGTAACACGAATATATTTTTAACTTGGTATTTTAAATATATTTAAACTCATCAATAACAAGTTTGTATACATTTTTTAGAACATCATTTAGTTATTTTATTTATATTTTGATTTAAATATATAGTATATTTTACTACAAAGGGGGGAAGGCAGTGATATTAAAGAGTGTGAAGTTGCTCTTTCGCTTCGCTCAGGAAGAAGAAGAAGAAGAAGTAGAGAAAAACAATCGTTAATAAAAATCTCAGGTTCGCGGTAGCACGAATAGAAATTATTTTTCACGCACATTTTTTTTAAGTATATTTTTGTATCAGTCGAATTGATAACGCTACGTTTCGTTAAAGTAATTGTCAATGAAGAAAAGTGTAAAAGAATGCGATAACTGAAATGACGATTTGTGTTCAGTCACGAATCCGCTAATCTGCCAGCATCGGACAGCAACGGCGCTCGATTCCTCGGTGCACTCGCGTTTGCAAGATTCGCGGCCGCAGATAGCTATAATTAAAAGTCGATCAACGCTTTTGCCCTCCCTCTTCTTTCATAGATAAAAGTAACCCCCGGGGGTGGCTTCCAAAGGAAAAGTGAAGAAGAAATGAATCGAAATGGGAGCGAACGGCAGGAGGATATAATAATGCCAGAAGTCGCTATCTCCTTGGCCGGGATGGAGTTCCGCGTGAGCTCTCTATATATTTTTAACGCTTTCATTTCCGCCGACTAGGGACACCGGAAATAGCGGGACGATACCTCGTGGTGTTTCAAGTATTGATCAGTTCGAGGACCCACCCATCCACCTTACAACGGGGGTGATGGTAGGGGAGGCCAACGTCGGAGGTGCAGCGCCCTGCAAGAAGGAAAATTCCCATTTTTCTCTTTTTCATTCGCCTCCACAGTTTTTCTCATCCTTTTCTTAAATGCTCTTTCCAATTGTCCTAGTCGTATTCACCATTCGTTCATCTAATTTCTCAATTACTATCAGATTCTAATTCGACTATTTCTAACGAAATTTCCTTTTTTTCATATATTAGTCCAACTTCAACGGTATTTATGTATTTTTATTATTTTTACCATACAAATTGTATCCCTGGATAGTGCAATCACGGACATATAAAGTTGTAAGTAAATCCATGATCAGGTTTACCTTTTGCATTAATAAAATCTGGCCTCTAGATCAGACGGAAAATTCAGCTTTATTTTTATATCTATTATAATGTTTTACCAAACATTAAAAACCTTGACAAACGCGTGTCGCGTTCTGCAGCTTTTGAGAGATGAAATAAGTGGAAGACCTATATAGACCTATGTACACAAATCCGGGAATTAATGCTATATTTTGGAATTCAATGAAAACACCGTATCTCATCAAGAAAAGGGTCCGTGAACCGAAGTCGTGTTTTTGGAACGATTTTATTTCGTTCCGTCGTTGCCACCCCTGTGCTTTAAATCCGAGTATAAATAACGGCTTATCTTTTGGCGTTTTTCGACACAGCAACAAAGCCGGAATAGACCCTACATTCTACCTTTTATGTGATTCTGTGTAAGGGAGCGTGTGATGCCGCATGATACGTGCACTCGTAATTGCCGTGGCATTTCCCTAAGTAAATGAAATCCCGTTTCGCAACGAGACGTCGTCACACTTATTTGTACTTCCCTGTTTTATCTGAGATAAAGGATTTGTCATTACGTGTCAGAAGAGTTGTACGGATGGTGTTGCTACTAAAGACTCGTTTAGTATAAAAATAAAGGAATCACGATGTATAAAAGTTATATTAAATTATTACATACATATATTTTATTATTTTCGTTATAATGGTTTTATGCAATAGTAAATTTTAGTTGTCTACAAATAAATTCGATCAAAACTCAGATAAAATAAAAGAATTTTAAGTTTTTAAATAATTATTTAAACTCGATTAACGAAATTCAATAAGTTGAGAAAATATGGTAGAAATTAACCCTCTATGGGCCGGTGTAACTTTCAGGTCACATTCCAATTTATCGATATTTTACCAAATAATTATAGCTTTTTTCGAGAGATGGCTTGACTTGAAAGTCACATAGTTAATATACTACAATAAAATTGTTTAAACAGAATTTTTTTTTCATTTGCATATATTTGTTTATATTATATTACTGTTTTTTTGTTCCCCTAATTTTTTTGGATTTAAAACAAAAATTCGGCCCATAGAGGGTTAACATTTATATCTTATTTTTTGATTTCAATTTTTTGACTTGAAATCAATAATTTGTAATTAAATTTTATTGCAAATATAATTTTACTGTAAATGCAAGGCAGCATATTTATTAATGTTGACATATATGTATATATAAACGTATTTTTTAATGTTCCCAAATTATTGCAATGTAATTTGACTCACCGTATTTAATCATAAATTTGCCATTACTATTTGCACTATTGATGCGTCAATAGTACAAACACATAGATATTTAATCCTTAAAGAAAGATGAGAATAAGCATCTAATTTCGTGTTGATTGTAAATCGTCCTGAACCGGCCTAACAGATATATCATTGAAATTTGAATGGGTGCCGACTGTTTGTGGTTCGTTGCGTCCTTAACAAGATCAGGATGGAGTGGCGAAACCATGACGGAAGGATGAGGTTTAGCATCACGGGGGCACATCTGTCGATGCTCTCATCCACCCCCGTCCCGCGTCTGAATGCGTCGCGCGATCCGGGACTTCGACGGCACTCTTGGTATCTACAGTTTCCGGCGTATTGTCTAATCGTCGCTCGGGTTTCCTTACTGCTTCCAAGACCCCATCCTGTCACCTACTCTCACGCTCTCTGACGCTTTCAGACGCGACAAATCCGCATTCAAATTCCTAAGTCTGCCTTCTCTGAGTCGCCTTCCTCGCTTCGCGAATTACTTCCGATCTCTCCGGCCTCCCACTTTATTTCAAATAACAAACCAAGCAGAAGGGGACTACTTTCTCGTCAACTGACTTTTCTTCTTGTTCTATTCATGATTCAATTAATGGCGCAATAATTTTTATACTCGAGTGCGCAATTATATCGCAGGGTACTTTCGCGTTGAATCCAATTCGAGAATTAAGATTTTCGTACAATCTTTGAATTGTTTAATGATCTTGTCGGCTATTTTTTATTCAGACGGATTTATTTGTTTTTAGCAACAGATGTTGAAACAATGGTACGTCAGTGAGAAATGTCAATCAGTTGATGTTGTAATTATGTAGATAATGTATGATTTTATTTACTTTTTTTAGGATATATATCTTGAAAATTTAGTGTTTACACATTAATGCAATCGTTACGAGATAATAAAGATACACTCAGATAAAATTGGATAATCGAAACTGCATATGCAGAGTTGGATTTTGATTGGGACAAATAAATAATAAAAACGACTCCCATTTAAAGTTGACATAATAATGACAGATAGGAAGTAAAAATAGGTTGTAAAATCTCTCCTTTAAAAATTTATGCTTAGTATTTAAAGAGTTGTCACTAATATATATCCGAAGATATTGATTTTAACACTTTTTTCTCTCGTTAAACAATGTTATTTAAAAATATTTTATAATTTGATTACCCTCGAGAAAATTGTTTGTGGTTGCATCTGTTTGTGCCGCAGCTTTTGCCGTTCGTTGCTATAACATGTGCTACTGTAGTTACAGTATTTCTCATTTATGACTCTATATAGGTTTTGTAATAAAAAAAAAAACACCTACAGATGTGTTAGAGTAACTTTTTATTCAAATCAAAAAAAATTATTCCATCAAGGACAAAATTCACGATCTACGAGTTACAAGTTTTGCAATTTTTATAATACTTGGTAAGATCCGACAATATTAGCGCCTGTGGTTACGTTGCCGCCATACATCTCTACTGAACAGTTCGCGGATGAGCATATTTCACGGCGCTATCGCGCTTGGTGTACGTCTACGCGAAGCTACAGAGTGGCATTCAGTAGGCAACTTGCCAATCTCAACGAATGCTTTTTATTGCCTTGATAAGCGAAAGTATAGTGTCCGCGTTCTTTGCAACCCCTGCTTTGGACTATTAATGCAACTTTACAAGCGTAATCTTCATTTCTGACAGCTATATCTTTTGGTTTTCACACGAATCATCTGCTCATTAGATAAAATGGGTCGCAAAGGTTTCTTCAATCAGTTTAGACGTGGAAATAACAAATGATTGAATTGTTTGTAACCGATTAGAGTTTAGTAGGCTTTGGTGAAATTAACTCTACTTGGTATTTAAACATATAAATAAATGCAAGTAAAATGTAATTAATTTTCATATGTTAGAATATTTAAAAACATATTATTTTTATTTTACGTACATAATAATTAATTAATGAAATTAATAACATATTTAATTAATGTTCATACAAATGCATGGCAAAAAATTATTTATTTTTTGCCAAATAATTTATTTACATAAATTAAATTGTAAGTGTTCAAATTAAACTGAATATCTAGAAGCACTTAAAGTGATGTTTACGCACTTACTAAATAAGTAATTAAATTTTTACATAATTACAATGTTGCAAATAATAATAATTCATTTATACATTATCACAATTTGATAACATGAGTAATATTATCATTATGAGGGTCGCTCATTAATCCTCTAATAACGATTTTAACGAGTGAAGTATTAAAGAGTTATAATTCTACTTTGAGTAAGTACAGATTCATTGGGTAAAGTAATTACGTTCCACATCTGTGGCCATGAACATTCCTTACAATCATTAAATCAATACTTATTCAATTATTTAAACAATTAATTTAGTCACTTTTAATTTTATAACATATAAATGGCACCATATTTGAAAATTGATTAAAAGCTCTTGTATTAACATTGACGTGGAATTCAACATGGAGGTATTGTAAGTTACAAGCTAAAAAACCTTGTCTTAAACAAATTTTTTTCAACATATTTCTCGTGAAATTTATTTTCTAAAAATATTTGAATATTTTTTAAAAACTCTAACGTGCACCAAACAATTAAAATAAAATCTATGTGGCTCTGCACTTTTTTGCTGAATCACTATAAAAAATTCATAAAAAATTTGCATTGAACAAAAGTGATTCTTTTTGGACGAAAAGGATTATTTTCTCAATTTAAATGGAGTTCTTATTAAAATAATAAATTTTTTTTGTTTTCAGAGTTCCATATTTCAGAGTGAAGACAATAATGTAGTAGAAATAAAAATACATTTTCTGCCATTATTTATTTAAAGCAATTGATTTCATTGTATCCTTTTCAATGATTTATATTGATAAGCTATAATCAGTAAAAATTCGTTTGACTTGCTTCACGAGGTTCACGCGAACATTGTGTTTAAGTAACCACGAAACTTACGTTACACGAAACGTCGTCAGAGCAAAGGCTTAAAAACTTTAAAACAGCGACTTACCGTCAAGATTTTTCTTCCGCGGAGGTTATAATGAAACTTGGGTCGTCGTTACGCTTGACAAGAAACGTATAACAAGCTATTGGAAGACAACGGATTACTTTTTACGTATTACAAAATGAACTGTACATCGACCGTTTGCATTTCAGTAAACCGAGGATCTAAGGAAAATTTCCGCCCTTTTCCGTGCTTTCGATCAAATGAATAAGAAAAAAAAAGTCTACCCCATAGCTCTCTAATTTTGGCGTTGAATATTTATTCGTTCAAGCAGTCCTTAAATTAGAATTATAATTGGCGCGCGCGCGCGCGCAACGCCGCATCTTTTTCACGATCCACGCCGCTTCCGGGAGAAGTTAAATATCACCAACAAGTCTCGCGCGGAAAAAGATGATCCACGGTGGTTTATCTTGGTTAGATGCGAGCAGGGCTTAGGCTCAGTATAGGGTGGCAGTTATTTTCAATTACCTCAGGCCCCTCCTCGTCCCGTTCAGGTCGTGTAATGTATGCGAGATAAAGACCGCAGAGCCGTCTTCCGTAGACTAAGATATTATAGGGAAATGGTATATAAGGTATGGGTTTAGGGAGGGGGTGTGAGGCGAGGGGTGCCCATAACTTATCGCAGATTTAAGGCTCTTAGACTTAAGGGACTCTAATAATAATATAGCGTCGTTTTCGCCCGGCTCACGGAGTTCGCGAATATCTTCAAAATTTTCGCCGCGCCGCAATTAAAGGTACTTTTACGCTGACGCAACACCGATATCGATTAGTCATCACTGATCGTCGGTAAATTGAATTGAATTAAGTCATATCGACGACACGAAATGTCGGACAGATGTGTTTAGTATGGTATCAGACTTTGAAAAGATCTTAATGTTAAAGTGTAATTTAAGTGTGGCTTATGTATGACATTCAAAGACAAAAGCACCGTCGAGTTCGTAATTTGAATGGTATCTTTGACCATTTGAACGCTATATTTTGCCATTTAAATTTTACCATTAAAATTCAGTATACGAATATTATCATGCACACTTCAGCGATCGCCGCATTGGATCCATTCTACGAATTCGCCTCGAAATTCTACAAATAAGCCACATGTGGCTAATTCCGGAGCAATAAAAAGTCTTTTTTTTCGTACGCGGGTCCGGGCATTTGCGTGCACCTTAATGGTCTCCTGGGAACCGGGTTATTTTTCTTGCCCGTGACGTATATATTTTTGTGGTTTCTTGTCTCGCGCGACACCGTCGAGGGACAATAAGACTCTGATAATGTAAAGAAGAGTAATTTCGTGAGATTTAAGGCGCGGCATACAAAACGCGGTAAACAAAAGCCGCGATAAATTTCGTAAGTCGGTGAATTAATAAAAGATTACACCCGCGGTTACTGCGTTTCGGCGAGATAAGACTGGGTGTTCCCAGGAGCATCGAACCGCAGCTAAATCATTGGATATCTTGCCCATAATACATAAACCTCCCTTAGACTTATACGTCTTTGCGTTATCGCGCGCGCCACCGCAACGACCATCTCGCGTTTTTGACGCGGCGGAATTTAATTGATTAATGACGGTATCGGCGCGTTTTTGCTCGCCAATAACCTTTTAAAAGCTTCTTTCGTATATTGGACGCGGCTCGTCGTTGTTGACATATAAAGCGATGACGGTCGGTTGTGTGCTTTGCGCGGCGCACGGGAGGAGCAAAATATCGATACGGTAGAGAGGAGACTTCATGCTCGATTAATTTGCCCGCGAGTATTTACTCATTATTATGGGATAAGACGTAACGGCGGACTTTGAGCAAATATACAGGTCTTTTATTAATTGGCAGACAGGTCACCGGCGAAGGACCGGAGCGGTCCAAGACTCCGCTTTGATGTTCGTACGTTCGTTTATTTCATACGCGGGGAGAGCGCAATTAATTAATTGGACCCACTACTAAAGATTGCAGGATGCGTACGTGACTTATCTCGTCTAATGGCCCGTTTTATCCATTGATGCGAATCGATATTTGTTGTAATCCTGGGATTACGCGTGTTTAATAAGAACACATGTGATTTTTCTTGCGAGAAAATATATGGGACGATTTTCCACATTCCACGACAAATTACTTGCCTTTATTTTACTCGCGAACTCGCAAATTATATCTACTACTAAAATGTTACTTCAATAAATGAAAATGAAAATAAGAACCCTAGGAAAAATGAAACATATATAGTCCATATATGTTTTATTAACTTCATATAAGAAAATAAAAAAATCATATAGGGACATATACGTTTTCCCATAATCCATATACGGCCATATATGGTCGATATATGCCCTAGTAGAATTTAAGCCCGGGCTGATTCCTGGCCCCGCCTCGGCATGCCTAAATTCAAGTTTGGACCTAACTAGGCCCCAACTTCGGGCCCAACTGGGCGTGTAATGCTTAACCCGTAGAACGCCCGACTTGAAAAATCAAGATCCCCCAGATTGGCCTATAAAAAATTGCCCGACTTTCTACATAACGGAATAAAACATACATATATAAAAATGAAATAAACTTTTATATTTATTTGGTATTATTTTACTTTTATATTATTTTTCTTATGGATAAATTAATTTTCATTGCGCCGATTATAGGCTACTCCTTGGCAAGGCATTGCACGTCCACATAGGGCCGATATAAGGCCCTTAGAAGGCTCTATCTGGGCCCATACATGTTTACCCAGATAGATTGATATATGAAGGCGCTTGGTAGGCCCGGCTTAGGTATACCTGATATGGGCCCGCCCGGGCTTCTCTAGTATTATATACATGTATGCTTTTAAAATTTTTCCTTATATCGAAATCCAGCCAATATATGGATTAAAGAAAACATATGTCCGTGATGAACTTTTTATTTCCTTATATGAAATGGTTAAAACATATATGTTTCATTTTTACTACGGAAGGGGTTTGGTAAATAAAGAGGAAATTTGTTGAAAAACCAAATTACATCAAGATTAAATTTTTCCTTTAATTAACGTCGTCATCTATACTCGACTCTTGTGAAAACAAGTATGCTTCCGATTTTCAAAAGATTGGTGGTACTTTTTTTTAATTGTATAAATGTCGATTTTTCATTGTTGTTGCAATCATAATCAAGTTTGTCCGGGCGATCCCTCGTTATAGTTGAAACGTGAATTTTCGTCAGTTTGAAATGGATGCGATTTAAGTATGAGTTAAGTCTCAAGTATTAGGAAGCGCAAGAAGAAACGAGAGAGAAGGAACCAGTGGCGGCTAGCAGGCGGTGATGTATGGAGGGATTACCTCGGGCGGTATTTCTTCATAACCGTTTCTTCGGCTCATTTCTTCTCTTCGGGGAGTAGCGGTCCTGAAGTCCCGAAGTCCGCTGATTCTCTTTTCCTTCGGCCCTCGGCATCTTTTACTTATTCCTCCCCCCCCCCCAACGGTGGTGACTCCCTCCCTCGCGCGCCTCGGCTTGTATCTCTCTCCCGAGTTACACCCTACCTGCTACGGCTCCTTCGCGGGGGGTTGTATCTTAATAACATTCATGAGCTCAGATATACCCGCCAGATTTATTGCCACGGCAGCCGCAGATCCGACCAAGACCTCGGCGTATGCCCATCCCTCCGTAGCATCGCAGATTTTCTTTTCTACGGCTACCCCTTTACACCGTCCCGATAATGAATCTAGCCGACTTTTTCTCTTCTTTATTATACACACTTATGATGCGATTTAGCAAGTTATTAAAATGAAATACGTTTTCATAGTCTGCGCGGAATAATTTCTTCGCGCAGTTAATTCTCTGAACAATTAAATATGGTATTAATAGTATTGACGGGGAAACAGTGTAAATACGTCAATTTAACTATGTACACATATAAGGAAAAAAAATGGCTTTTTTAAATGCATATTTAAAACGTTTTATCTCCAGAAGTATATTGATATCGTTGTTACAAGTTTATATATTAATAATTATGGAAATTATTTTAATAGTTGATATGAAAACGATTTGGTTATACAAATGTTATATAAAAATTTGATGTAATGTTAATTTTAATTTTGAGATAAAATTCGTTAAGTAATTTCAAATGCGAAATACAAAAGTGAAATCCGGAATTTGTTCGTGCAAATATTTTTGTTTCAAATACGTAATAAGGATTCGTGGCGAATGTGCGGTATTTCGAGGCAGCGCAATGAAAAGTTGGCAACATGTTGTTAATGCGATTTAGGGCAAATTAGATTCCTCGCCTTTTGATCGAGCGGTCTTTAGAAGGACGCGGCATTTATCGTTGTTGTTGGGCGTGCTTTGCTTTGGTCGGCGTCCTGCCGTGGTTGGAAAATTCGATCAAAACTTTTCTTGGCCCGGTGAATCCCTAGCGAGGGATACGCGCGGGCTTTTATCCGTTATCAATTGAGTCTCACCCTTGGAACGTGCCTGGCTGCTTTCGCGAAGCCTTATCCTTTCGCAGATCTGTCGACAGTCCTCTGTTTCGATATTTATGACGTCCTATCATGCATTACGCATATGTTCTTCAAATCAAAATTATTATCTCGCTTGACATCTAACATTGACGTGGAATTTGAAACGATTCGATTTAACGAGGCAGTCGTCCGGCTGAAAGTTTTTGCAAACGGTAAATTTTCTTGAAAAGAAATACAAACTTAGAATCTCCTAAGTTATTTTGCTTTGTGTGTTAGTGACTTGTACGTTTAGGAGTGTAAGCTTCTCCTACGTTGCAGGAGGCAATACAGATTTATGTAAGTATTTAGCGCAAGCTCTTTGCTTTATCGCGAACCAACCAGCCAAGACGTTTCCGCAATATAGTCCAACGGGGACGTCATTTTATCTTCCTTCTTTTTGGCAAATGCTCTTTTATTATTTCAGTAAGCAACTTATAATACATTGTTCAAACCAATAAATATTTTTTAACGAACTGTGGAGTAAACATTATTCGGCGAATATTTTGCTTCACGCGTATGGAAAATTATTCTTATGAAAATGACTTTCGAAAAGCTCGGAAGAACTTGGGAAAAGTACGAAAAGTCGTAAGAGTTATAAAAATTGGGACTTGCAGAGTTTCTCAGTGATTTTTAGACGTTTGCAGAGAGTCACTTCCACAAGAACACGCTTAAACTGATAAGCACTAACTGGATTTAAAATAAAAATGATATTATTCTACTTTATTTTTATTATTCTGAAAAAAAGAATTGTTTGATATTATAGAAACTTTAACTTAAATTCAATACAGGATAATATTTTTCTGTTTTCGAAATATGGAAAATCAGATTCTTATGTAAAACTCTAATAAAATTTAAATTTAGAGTCAACTTTGTTGAATTAGCTTTTTAACATTATTTATATATTTGATTTTTGAACTAACCTCATCAAATCGAACCTAAATATTATTCTAGCTAACGTCTTAGATGAATTTTTTTAACCATAAATAAGGGTTGTTTTTATTGAATATTTAAATAGGGGTGTTTTTAAATTTACATACACTGAGCAAAATTATGTAGTAACTGACGGACGGGTGTGCATATATGATAGAATTTATCAAATAATATCATAAATTATATTACATATATGATAATTTTAATTATATTTATTGATAACTCCTATCATAAGTACACACCCGTCCGCCGGTTATTAATAATATAGTAAGTTTTATTATATAATTTTTCTCAGTGTAAGGTGGGTGTCAGAAAAATATAATTATAGTTTATTCGTGTTAATACATTATAAATATCATTCATTAAAATCACAAATATCATAATCTATTTGAAAATAAAACTTATTTTTTCGCTCATTCAACATTGCTGTAAGTTTATGTGAATTGTGATATATATGTATCAAATCCCGCAGTGAAAAGGATCTTAATGACATCCCTTTACAAAATATGTTCGTAATATTCCACACGATGAATTTCATCCATCATCAGGATATATAACGAATCAAAAGAAAATGAAGACAGTATACAGATTTATTTTCATGAAAATTGTATTCTTCGTCTATCGAAATTTAAATTTAATTTTAATTCTGCCTTTTGTAAGAATTAAATTTGTTAGTTGTTTCTTTTTTAAATATAAAACATGAAAACAAAACGAAAAATAAAGCAAACAGAAAAAAATTATACAGAAAAAGGACCTTTGCGTATTATTTAAACTAATAATATGTAACAAAATTCATTCAAAATGTTGAAAATTTTCGACAGTAAATATAATGATGCTTGTATTTTATATTCAATCCTCGTTATATGACTAAAGTCATTAGCGCAATAAAGTATAATAATAGAGATATAAATTATTATATAAAGCGTATTAGCAAGGAACGATTTATGTAGACGGCAGTTTTATGTAATATCTGAGGGTAAATTAATTGGATCAAGAATTTTTGCGAGCAATGCAAGACCCCGCTTGAATCTCGATTTCTTAGGAGTAATAACTGGACAGGAGTAGAGCGAGAGATCTTAATACTGTCTTAAGCCCCTCTTGTAATATAAATTATGTATCGTCCGGGGCGTAAGATGCCAAGATCCTAGAGGCACCTGGTATACATTTGCCCCTTCCAGAATAGTCTCCGCGTATCTTACGTCGTTTCCCTAACCCTTTTCCTTCCTACTGCATTTGTGCACGTTTGAGTAACTAGATACACACCCAAAGCTTACCTCCTGAACAAATGTGCAATAAATAACAAGTCATTGTTGCTACCGTTAAACAAACACTATCTTCATAATATTAATTTTGATAAACTTTATAAGTTTTATTAGCAAATTCAGGTTTATTACTTGTAACCATTCTTTTCTAATTATTATTATTATTATTATTAAATTATTAATCATTATAATGATTATTATTAAGAATTGTTATTTACTTTTACGTTAAATCTTAGGAAAAAGGAATTTAATTTCAATGCACTAACGTAAAGGGATTTGAATGCATGGAATCGCAATATAGAAACGTAGCATGTGTTGGTTTTTGTGCAACAGCAAAAAAAGATGCATACGATTTTAGATTGATTCTTAAGTAACTTATAGAAAAATTGATTATTAAGTTACACTCAGAGAAAAATTTTTGAACAAATAGAATGTATTCATAGAAGACGAAACTACTATGATTTTTCAGTTTATTTTCACAAATTTGTGAATGCACTGTGCAATTTTTAATTCTACTTTTTGCAATATTGTCCAACATGTCTTCAAGTTTGCTGCAAAGTCAATAGTTCTATTCCTTGATAATACCTATTTTTATATTATTTTAAAATACTACACCATATTATGAAAAATATTTTAAATGCACACATATTCCCTACACAGAGAAAAAAGTTATAATAAAAATTATTATACTTTCTAATTTATTTTAAATATCTATATTAAATTGGAGTGCTCCTAGTGCGACTTTAAATTTCCTCCAAGTCTATAAGGGATAAGAAATTAACTGGGCTATTGCAGTTGGTTTCGCGAGGAGGGTCGATGGTGGCTTAATAACTCGAGAGGAGCAACAAGGATCGTGGCCCCTGGCGAAAGCCATAACAAGGATTTCTTTTATTTACGATCGCGAGAAGTGTCCTTTCCTTTTCCCCGTGGTCGGTGCGCGAGAGAAAATTGACGAGCCAAGTGGCATGATTTCCGCCGCTTAGTTTACTCTGGCAAGTGGCGTTGCGTGCTATGACCACGGAGCCTCCGCGTAATTCCTTTAACGACGTTATATTTGGCAGTAGATCAATTAAGAAGATCGCCTCGGATGCGATCTTCTTCTGCTCTCCGCTCACGGATTAAAGGCGGCAATCTTTTTAAGACTTTTATATGCCGCGCCTTTACGACTTATAAATCGTTTTCGCCGAAACGAAAAATAGCGTCATTACGTGAGCGCGGTGTACCGCAAATTGCAATGTATGTGCGAATTTTTCATTTTTTTACTTCTTATTCCTTTCGTTTCTTCTTCACAGCATGGATTTTAAATGAATATAAAGATTTTTAGGAAGCTTTACATTGTTTGCAATGCCGCGTATGTTCTTGCAAAATGTAAAATCTCGACAATACGGAGCCGAGATTTTATGATCAGCAAGTACTTTCGTATCTTTAAATAATGCAAAGTTGTTACATAAATGTTATTTTTTGTAACGTAATATTTTATTGAAAAGAAATAACATTATTAATATTCCGTGTAAAACAATGATTTTCAAGCTGCGTTGCGGGTAATAGTATTTAACAATATTGAAATATATTACAGCAATAATTACAGTTAAGCTCTTGTCCCACTTCATTAATATTTATGTAGAGTTTAAAAAAGTGATAATATTAATAATGATAGTCAATTTTTATTAATGGATTTTTTATTTCGGTTAATTAAATTTAAATACCATTAATTTAGAATTTTATTTCTACATTATAACTTGGTGTTTACTACGCTGAGAGAAAAGGTATCAATTTTCATTAAAAACTTTGCTAGTTTGTAAAATCAGTTTATACATTTTGAAATCCCCGGTTTCTAGTTTTTAATATACTTTTTTCTCTGTGTACTGTTATATGAAATATCAGGGGAAAAATTGCTTACTCAAATAAAAATTTATATGATATCCCATACTGGAAACTGATTATACAAGATAACACCACTTTTCACACTTTACCCCGACAACATCCTTTGCTCCGTAATAGTTATTGGTCGCATTGGTAAGATATTAAAGTTTTGCCATAATTATATTTCTAATTATGAACTAATGACTTTACTGCATAATAAATAACGATCTGTATGTTATTTTCAAACGTTTTGACCCCGTTAAAACAATGTAAGTGATTATTCACAACTTTAAACCCTGCTAATTTTTAATCATATAATTATTAACACTTCAACTTTTGTATTTGTATTATATATCCTCAAGTGAATATAAAATGACATCAATTTGTCACCTTTTTCTTCAGTGCGAAGTGAAAATTCAATTTATTTAGCGGAATTTCATTTACGGTGATCCGAATGAAACTGTTGCCTTAAAGACTTAAGCTCTTCAGAAATTTTCATCCCCAAGCTGACATGACTCAGTTTTTCAAATGTAAATGATTTAATTAAATAAACTAAAAATATTTATATTTTATTTAAACAGCTATTTGTTATCTACTAGAAGAATTTTTAGTTACAAAAATTAAAGAGAAAATATGCCGTTACGTCGATTTGGTTGCATTATTTATTGAGTTTTATTTTTAACTTAGCGAAAATATAAACAATATATACAATTGCTGCTAACTGGGGTCAGTGAACAATATCCTTCACGCTTGTTTGAATCACAGTATCCGAGATCAGTTGCAATGATTGCCGACTTTGTGGAAATCGCTCCGAGATTCGCCGCTATGTCTCATTACTTTCAATCGCTCGGAGGGTGCTTGCAGACTCGTAATTTTTAGTGTAGCTTTTATAGCCTGGCAAGGAATCGGGTGGGATTAAAGAATAAGGTGGTCGAGAGGAGACTCGGTCCGACGTGGCGGGATCAAAGTTCATTTATACGGTCTCGTCCGCCAACTTCGTAAGCGCCACCGGTAGGCATCCCTCAAGGATTACGGGCCAATCCCGCGACTAATTTGCGATGTCTTCAATGCTCATCGTTTTTCTCCTTGTAGTACGTGTTCCTCGTGATCATTTCTACATTGTGGTTTAACTGCGATTAGAATTGCTAATTGACCAATAAACTCGATAATTGTTTTGCTAGTTTTAAATATTATTTATTCTCAGGCAAAACTGGTTTTTAATAGAATATTGTCAAACAGGATTCCTGTTCCTTATATAGACAAAACAAAATATTATTTCTAATAGGAATAAATTAATGAAATGTTTGCATATAAGTCACATATATGTTGCGTATATGGCACCTATATAAATTTAAGATTTAGTATTTTTAAAACGTTGCGCATCATTGAAATTTTCCGTTTGAAAATTTCTTATTCCATATATATGAAAATAATGTTCCTAAACGTATAGTTAAAAAAACGTCATTAAAATTACACTGAGAGAAAAAAATATTAATTTTTAATAAAAAGTTTACTAATTTGCACTGAGAGAAATTTTCGGTTATCCTAACCATAAATATAAATTTGATTTTAGAGTCAACTATAGTGCAGTTCACTTCGTGCAAATAAGTATTTCAAGTTGAGTCAACTATAAAGTAGAATTGAGAAAATCAATTAATAATAAAAAATAAATAATAAGGTTATAAAACATAACTACAATTAAAATTTTTTAACGTAAAGCTTTTAAGGTATAGTTTTAGTAATGTGTCCTTATTTCTATATTTATCCAGTAGAATAAGGCTCGCAAGGTCTGGGCCTGGCGTGGCAACAATTGAGGTACGATAAAATTTGAAAGATAGTTATACTTTGACGTTATGAGAAAGGTCAGCACGAGCCTAGGGACTGCACCATAGCAATCAAATATGTCACTGCATTTAGCGCAACTGCATTTTTATAGTTGACGCCAAAACCAACTATAAAATAGAGTTGTGATGGAAATAGTTCTGATTACTACAATTTACATTTGTTACAACTGTATTTACAGTAATTACAACTAAATATGTCACAACTTTGCAAATTTAGTTCTGACAACTTTGTAAATTTCTCTTTATTTTTTTTTATTATTATACTTGTCATTATACTTGCAGAATATCATTATATGGCAAACTAACTTATGAAAATTTATTAAATCAGTTTATTTAAAATTGTAATTCCATATAGTTTTGTACAATTTGACATTTTGTCTTATGAACGGGATAGGTTAGAGATACTGAATATTGACGCCTTATTGACTAAACGTGTAAAATAGTTTGTCAAAAATTAGAATTCAGTTTATTAAAATTTTAAATCCCTTGGTTTCTAATTTTTATTATTCTTTTTTCTCCGTGTACTTGAACTTATATAATTTAATTTATAAAATTTAATAATTATTAATATATTTAATACTGTTTTAAAGATAACAAAACATAAAAAATGAAATCTCTTTTCCTTAGTTTGTTATAATATTTTTTGTTAAATTTCTATTGTTACTTTTTTTGAACAGAAGCTAACTCTAAAAGTGTAGATAAATGTGAGAAATCGTGCCGACCTTCGAATCGTCCCGCGGAATATTATCTATCGCGAAACGTCCGGCAGTCGCATGAAAACAAGAATAGTTAGGCATATCCTAGCCAGGAGATAGGCAAGTGGCGCAGCTTTCCATGCTCATTATTCAGGAACTTTGCTGACAGCTCTTCGGATAGACAGATAAGAACGTCCTCTGAATGCCGAAGTGCACACAATACGTGCATCTCCTAGATACTTTTGTATTTGCCAATACGCGACCTACGAAGCGGACTAGACGGCTAGAAACCCCTAGAAACTTGTTTCCGAAAGGCGATGGGTTCTTCGATAAAGGTCGTATCAGTTCGCGAATACAAACATTTCAGGAACAGTCGTATTGTTCAAACCTTTCAATGAACAGTGAATTAATATAATTCAATGTTGAATGGGTGATTGCAACGCCATATATAATGCTGCTATAACATAAAATTAGGATAACTATTAAAATGAATTTACGCAGTGAGATTGTATTAAAAAATACTCACCTCTTAAACTTTTGATATTTTAAATTACATTAATAAAACTTATTCGGAATATAGTTTCTTAAGATGTACATTATTGTGAAGATAAAATATTTTTACTAAACAAAAGAGAATATTATGTAATAAATTAATGATTTCTAAAAAAAGTTAATCATCACTATTATTATCAAAATAAATTACATTTAAGCTTTAAATATTTATAGTTACTTAAATATTTTCTATTTTTATTAATATTACTATTATATATAATTTAAATTTTTATTTTTCTAATATGTCCTTCATTTAAGATAAATAATAATGAATTTTAATATTAATTGATTAGTTGTTTACACTATTCCATGTGAGCAGTAAATATAAAATTGGAGATAATGCAAATATACTTAAATACATAGTTAAATATAAGAATGATTTAACTATAAATTTCCCTCTGCAACTTTATATAAATTTATTATAGAATTGTGATCTTATATGGATATTGATTAAAATTATATAAATTCTATGTGCCCCTAAAATTTGATGCCAATCTATACTTCCATGTAAGTATAACGGTACATGTCAAAATCATATCAATTTTTCTAAATGTTATATGGTATATAATACTTGAAGATAAAATTAACAATTAATTGTTACAAATGTAATTAGTTATGTCTTGTAAATAAATTATTAATTAAAATTACGCAGTTCACTAACAAAATATATTTTGAAATGTTTTTTTTATTATATTTTATTGTAAGAATAAAGTAATTACGTTTAATTTAAATTTTAGTTAAATAAATTTAAGAAGTCATCAGAAATAAGATTATTTAAATTCTTAAATTTTTTTATTACAATTTACTAGATATTTATTTTTTAATAATTTTACTTGATCTTGTTACAAGCAATATTCTTCTTGTTTGTGCTTTATTCCTTATTTACAACTAAGACTTAAAATATACATTGTATTCGTGTTGATAGGTCTAGAGTAGTAAACGCATTGAAAAATTTTTTGTTTATTTTATTTTATAAATTAAATTATAAGTGACGAAAACTTACCTTATAAACATTTAATTTCAGCATTACTTAATTTAGCATTAGAAAGAGTTTTCAATTGCATTTTTTCGAAGGTATTAAATAAATTGTATTAAGTAAATAATTTTTATTGATAATTTGTCAGATATTTTTATATCTATTAAAGTTAATATATATTTTTTTAAATAAATTTCACTAAGTACAAAATAATTTCATCTGAGAATCGTACTGAAGAATCTCACGAAGGGGATATTTTACTGCAAGGGCGTGATGAAATTAAGCCGATGCCGTTTGACAAATTAAGATCAGATAAACAGATGATCTTCGCAGCTGCTGACTTTTAGATTTTTATAACACGTCTCTTTTTTCCTACTTGCATAGAGAAGTACTTTATTTTTGGCTTCAAAGTTCAATTTCCTTATTCGACACATTAACTTCAGTATTAGTTCTATACTTCCAGTCCATTTAATTTGTCACCCCCTCCCCCTAGGCGATAGTTTGATAACACCAGTTATTTATTCATAATTGCAGCTGCGTACACCTGTTACCTAAGATTGTGATGAATTATCTGGGTTGAAAGTTTTTAATTTTGCAAAATATTCAGTAAATCTTTATATTCATATTTTAAAATAAATTAAAAAGAATCAAAAACATTTAAATAATTATCGCACAATTTTAAACGTAACAGTACAGGTACAGAACGCGATAAAGTTTGCATAAATCAATGTAACATACTATTTATTGATAATTAAACTAAACGATAAAACTTAAACGCGAGGCGTGCGTAAGAGTTACTTAAGCGATTTTTTATTTGCTTATAAAGATGCGCTTGTTAATCGTGAGAGCTCGAATTTAATCTTCTTATCTTGAAAGTCGGGATATATATCCTTCAAAACTACACTTGCTTTGACTTGATAGGCTATTTAGGTTGCGCTGATCCTTGGAAATTTTCTGCAAATCATCTCGTTATTTTGTTCAAATATAACGAACGAGACACTTCAACAATAAGACAGATATCGTTGGTATTAAAATATATATATTTTTTTTTTAAATTTCATTTTGATCACAAGCAAACCTTCACCAGAATGTTTGATTTAATATTATTTTATTTTTATCAAAGAACAATCTATCATTAGATTGATGTCATTTTTTCAGAATTACAGATATTAATTACAAGTTTAACAAGGAAGTCAAAATAACGAAGTAGTAAAAAAAGTGTAAGAAAAGCAAAAAACAAATGTTTATCGTTTAGTTTCGTCTCGATGGGCGTTTTTCCCGCAAAACATAACGATACATAGGCAGCAAGATAAGAAAAGACATCGCGGAGTCTGGCATTAAGTGAAGTCAGACTCAATGTTTTGCGAATGAATGGTTCGTTGGACGGATCCTTGTAAGACGTTTTAATTGGACAAATCCGCCTATCCTCATTAAATCCAGAAACTCAGGTCGACTTCAGCGTTTACGAGAACAGTCATCTTTCATCTTTGTATTACTCCTACTTGCGCGAAATTGAAAATCTCGCCTCCTTATCCCTTCCCTTGCGTTTCCAAGGCGTTTTCTGTCTTTCTTTTCATCATGCTTCCCCACCAGCGATCGTTGGATATCGTTTTTCCTCTAATCTTCTTGTCCTTGCCTCGCTCACTATCCCAAAGGATATCATTATTTCCTAACTGAATGTTATTATTTGTGCTAAGATCTGAGGGTTGCCATATATACAAAAGAAGCAACCGCGTGACAGAGTTTATTCAATTGAACCTGAAGCCAAAAGGAGCAGTTTTGCAAATAATGCCGGCTAATTTTCGTGAGCCACGACGAGATCTGAGTCGTATCGCAAATTGTTATCGGGGAATTTGAGTTAGGGTTGACATTAATGACAGGTGCCTTATCAGCGCAGATAGAGCACGGTGTCGTTGACAATGGCCTTCGGAGGGGGTTTGCAAACTTTGTAACAATGTGTTTAGACCTATCTACACTAAACATAACAACAAACTTCCTCTCCACGTCTAAAATCGTGCCTAAAACAGTGGTTCCGGCCCGACGTGTCACAGTCATCTTATGTAAGCTCGTTCAGGCTCAAAATTTACCGCGGAAAGTAAAATGTGTTGAGATGTCTTTCATCGAAAATAAAAGTATATTATTTCCGCTGTGCGTTGCTCGTGTGTGCAGATTTTGTAATGTGATTACGAGCGTACATGTAAATATTGGTGTGGATAGGATAAGAGAAATGAAGGAATATAAGAGTGATAAATTATACCATGACTTACGTTTATTCGACATCTTTTTCATATTTACATTCATAATAATCATGATCTTTTTATTACTCCTTACATAATCGTAATAATTACAACAAAAAGTACAGTCTTGAACGAAGACTGTTGACAATTAATTCAAAGAACATACAAATTATCAGGCCTTTAATAATTTCGTGAGTTAGATGTGTACATGTGTTTATGTTGATTTGGTTTGTCCAATTTACGCGCCTCTCGGTGTGTATAGTTTGAAATGCACGAAGAGTGACTTTTTATTTCTCGCTCTTGATAATATCAAAATGCGTCGATTCTGTTTATTCTGCATGGTAGGGGTGAGGCTGGGGCGATTCGTTATCAAACAGTGCCATTTTCAGTCGCTTGCATTTGGCTCGACGATTTTTGAACCAGAATTGCACGTTCTTGGGTTCGAGTTGTGGAAACTTCTGACGGTATGGCATTTGATTTAATTCGCTGGTGTAGTGCAAGATTAACTACAAATAAATTAAAATATCCATTAATGGTTTTAATTCCTCGCTTTATAATTTATTCGGCAATAATAAACGATAATAATTATAATTACGGAATGGGTGGGATGAGTATTCTGAGTGAACCAGGTCTCCAGCCTTGGCACTTCCGTAACGGGATCGATGAACGTTCTGTTTCGTTTTCGTCGTTCGTCTATCATGCTCGTGGGGCAACCTGTTGGTCCACGTGGCGGTAAGTAAGGAGACATGTACATGACACTGTGACCAAATATTGAACTTGGCACCAAGGAGTATCCAGGCGGTAAGTGGCCTGTTGGACTAGCCTCATCGTCGTCGGATCCGGAAGATACGCGTGCATCTTCTTGCTTTACTGACGGTGTCGAAGTCGGCGGTTGTTGATCCTTAGTTCGTGTCGTCAGTGAGAGGGGACCAGGCGGACTTCCTGGGGGACAAGGTGACGGTGATGTCGACTAAAGAAATAAAAGATATTTTACATTTGACGAACGGTTTTATGATTTACACCCTTTGGTTATATTTTTTGTAATGTCGACCTTTTATTTATAAATTCTGATTTAAGTAATTGTTAATTAGCTGAATATTGTACGTGAATATTTTGAACCGAACGAGGTAATCTTACTAAAATAGTTCTGTGGTATTTCAATTTTTTCTACTTATATGAATATTCTATAACAGTATTAAATATGGTTTGGAATAATTGGTAATATTTTATCTAACAAGTGGGTTATCAAAACTTCATATTGACATTATTTAGTATATAAGAAAAGATTTGTAATAATTGAAGATACCTAACATGCTCTATTTATTAGATATATGTATACCTATTATGCGACTTGATTGATAAAATTTACCCTGTTTCTTGAATCCTCTTCTTCATCGCTACAATCTTCGCTAACGATACTGGCACCTCTGGGACTCAGTCCGGGTGGGCTGTAACCGTTGGCGCCTCTACTTTCGGCTCTCTTTTGAGCAGCTCTCGCATTCTTAAACCAATAAACTACATTGTTTACATCCAGAGGTTTCCTTCCTCGTCTCGACTCTAGTGAGTTCAACTCTGTTACATAGTGCTGAATTTGCTGCCTAGATGGGTGTTGATTTTCGCTGAACCACCGTTGCAAACGGGGTAATTCCAGTTCTGGATCAAAACTGGTCCTCATTCTCGTTTTGTGGGAATATGGAAGGAGACCGGGATGTGGAGGTCCTATTGAACCACCCGGACCAATTGGTCCCGTCCCATCGGACTGGGGACTCTGAATTGGATAATGATTAGTTGAAGAAATCATTGGATTTAATCCTAAATGTTGCTGCTGCAACCAGTTTTCAAAGTTTCGTCTTGTTTCTTCGGATAACTCATTTCCGCCTCTACAAAGGGAAGAAAGAGTAATCTGAAAAGCAAATCAATATACATTCATTAATTCTGCTTCCATACATTAATATAACAGTACGTTATATCAACAAATCTTTATTTATCATGTTAACGTGAAATTTAACAAAAATAATATTCAAATAAAATAATGATTTTTTGAAACAAAGATAAATAGTTTTTCGATCAATTGCAGCGTCTCATTGAAACATTTCTTTTGCATTTTGTTCGAAACAATTACTCGTTTTAATGAAAATTTAGGAATAACATTTCAATCCAACTTCTTATGAACGTCGAATTTGTCACCATTGAGAGCCGATCAGAATACAACAGATAATAATAATCTCTTTATCTAATTATAATAATTAGGCATGGACGAAACAAAGTACACAAACTCCCCCGTTGTGTGTAAACACAAAGTCTTTTAGATTACGGAAAGTTTAGGAATGGTGTGAGTGTTATCGTGATGATTTATAAGAACGAACAAACAGGCAGGATTAGAATGACGCCATTAAACGGAGGTAATCTGTGAATCGAGCCAGCGGTAGCGCGCGGATTCGCGACGCCTACACAAAAATTGCCCGCCGACTTTTACAGTCACGTTCTTAATTAGTCAAACGCAACAGGGCTTGACAGCCATCAGAGAGATTTCAGAAATCATTCGGCAAACAACATGATGTCTTACGGCTTATCTTAGAGACAACGTTGAAGCCTGATTTACATGTATTTAATTTCATAACGTAACGCGACGATCTCGCAGGAGCCACCAGTCGTAAATCAAGAGACTTTAAGCAGCTGCACTTATTCGTATTTAGTGGTATTCTTGATTTATTGCTTTATAATGCTGCATTCGAAAACAAAGTGGAGACGTCGAAAATATGATAACGACGTTTTTATTTCATATTTTTGCACGTATTATGAAGTATATTAATTATAAATTATGTTAGATACGTTTAGAAATAATTACATGTTGGATAAGAGTATAATGATATAAATTTATTTGTCAATTAATGGAAGAATATAAATCGAACGTTAAATAAGACTTTGACCTTACTAATATTATTAATAATATGTTTTTATGAGACCATGTGTTTTGACAAACTTCAAAATTTATTATGAGTTCGACAATTGCGTGTATAAATAAATTTTAACTGCAAGTAAATTCTTAATATTTTAGATTAAAGGTTTAGATAGTATGGAATACACGTAAGAAATAAATCGAAGCAATTTGTTTTTGGAATATATATTTGTTTCAATTATTTAATGTTATATGATATACTCCTTGGTATAAAAATACTATATGAAGTGAAAATAAAATATTTCATTAGAAAATATAAAACAATTACTATATAATTTATTATAATATTAGTAAGAAATATTCATACAAATTTATATAAAGAGATATTGTCAATTAGTTAAACTTTTGGCTTTATTGGAATTAATTAGTATATTTCTTGTTAATATCATTTGCAAAACGACATTAAAACGACTTATAAAGAAGTGTAAATTTTCAGTTGTAGCAATAAATCATCTAACAATAAAAACTTGCTTATAAAAGTGCGAGACAATAGGGAAACAATTTTTTTAACTTTACCATATTGATGTTAATTTAATGCATATTAATTACATATTAGTTAAAATTCATTTTCGGCACTTATCTTTTATATAACATTAAATACATTAATAATTGTAATGCAATATAAGTATTCAAAATGTACAAGATTCATCCCTGTCTCAATAAATTAAATTATCTCATTAAATCGATAGAATTTACGTTGATTTATTGACGCAATACTGCAATAAATAAAAAGAAGTAAAAACGTTGTTATTAACCAAGTAATATAATCGTACGCCGAAATAGTTTTATTGCAAGGTGGTACTGCCGCCAAAACAAATAATTAGCGAAGAAAGTTCAAATTAACTTTCTTCATTGATATTTTTATTTTCATCGTAAATAAGCTGAAAAGTTTACGACTCGGTCAAATTCATAAACGGTAAATTAACTGTCATACCGGTGTGTATTTTCCAATTATTTGTTTCGCGTACACTATACCAAGTAATACTTATTGCCAAATAAAAAGCTATTAAATAATGAAATATTCGTAGTTTCGTAGGGCATCCAAGCAGGTTAAATCTTGACTGTTTTATACCGGAAGATAGATGCTCAACTTGGAAATTTGGATGGTAAGTGTCTGTCAGAGAAAATTGGTAATCATAGACCAACGAGAGCAGCATTAGCGTTCATCGGATGGGCGGCGTTGGATCTTCAAAGAGAGTGCACTTAGATAATACCGGCCCGGGGAGGCCCCTCTCCGTCGATATCGAAGGGGGCTTTTGATGAAGGCTGAGAATTCGGTAAAGTAAAGGGTAATCCTATCATACGCTACGGCTATGAGATCTTCGTACAGCCACGGGTTGCCCGAGTCTTCCGTCTTTTCGATGCTATCCCATCTTCTCGACATATTTCGCGAAACCCCACACTCTCATGTAATTTTCAATTAATGCTTATTCATTGACCAATTTCATTTACTCTTAGACGTTTACATAGATTTTTAATCCGTCAAATAGAAATTACACTCGTTGCACAGTTCGTGAAATGTGTGAAAAATGTAGCTTTTCATAAGTAAAATAAGTAATTATAATATTTATTAATTTTAGTGAAAATTTACTACAAATAATTTTCATGTTCATAAATAGGGTTAACTTTTAAAATAAGTTGTGTATTCATTTGAATTTATTATATTAATTAATTAATTATATTAATTTATTAAGTTATATTAATTTATAAATTAAATGAATCAGTTGAACTTTCTGGTATGCATTCACTTCGTACGCAGTATTACGAACATTATTAGAGAATCTAGTAAAATGGTTTCGCATTTTCAAGTACTAATCATCAGATCTAAAGCGTCTCTTGTCACATTACAGGGCATTATTTCATAAATGGATACACAGTGTCCGAGATTGCTACACTATTCTTCTTTGTGCATTTTCTCTTTCATCGGAGTTATATGATTATAAGTTTCATTCCATAAGTAATCCATATGTGGCTCATTTGTCAACTTTCTTAAATCTGTTACATTTGTCTTACACATATAACTTGTTCAGAAATTCAAGAAACGGTGCATATGTTTAGCCACATTCTGCAAGCATGTCAAATATAAATTTTATTAAATTCAAATTAAATTCAAATGCACGACTGTTGGTTTATATTGTGAGCATTAAATCTTTTTTGCGGGCGATAGGTCATAATTTTCCTCGTCATCGTTAAGCTGTGCCATAATAATAACATTCATTAAAAACGAACATGATTAATGAACATTCCAAAGTTTCGCAACTTCCCCGAGATTATGAGAAAAAAGAAAAAGAGACGGGGTTTGAGAGGATTCGAGTCAGCGGAGGCTTTTTGGCCGGCGAATCGTAACCGAGAGAGCATTTATTTAAGGTAGGGATCAGGAAACCACGAGCGCGCTTCCGCCGAAAATTACCGCCGCGGCTCGGCTGCAAGAGTGAAGATCAGTAGGGGAGGACTTCTTAATGAGATTAGGCGCCCTGGCGACAAACACTCTTTGGCTAGATTTACATTTTATACATTTTTAAGTGACCTCACCCTCCCGGTAACAGTGTTGACTCTAAATTCGATTTCATTGGAAGTCAACTGCCACGGCAGATTTGTCAAGGATTTTTTCTTCCGGTGCTGAAACAATATTTGCGCTGTGCCATCCTGATTCATTTTTTTTGGCATTTTCATGGTCATCAGTTTTCTTTTTTTCTTCCCTTTTTTTTTGACCGTCAAATCTTAATTTACATACCAATAGATGTTGAATAAATGATTAAAAATTGATTATATGGTTCAGTGAACTTCGTATATATTTAGGTAAGGATTGTGAACAAACTCTTGGGTTATAATATAGCGGGTCTTGTTAGCGGATTCGAAATCGAGGAGGGACACCATGTTGGATAGAATTACGAATGTTTACCTCGTCAAGGGGACATCCTGCTGATATTAATAGTGCGTGACTATGAAGAAGCAGTAACCTTAATAGCTTGTCTTTGACTTCAGCTGCTGGACTAGGTGGCGGTGGTCTAGATCTGTACACTTGAATTTTTAAGGTAGCCAAATTGAGCAGCTCGGCTAATATGTCACCTACGGTTATGAGCGGACCATCGGCCACTTTTTCTGTAGGCAACGGTTTCCAGTTCCTTATAACGATACTACCCCTGGCGCTAAGGATCAAATCGTTCGGGTAGCCTAAGCGGAGCAAAGCCTCGCCTACTAGATCCTTAAACATCAAAACAATAGACTCATTTTGAAATAGGATATTTATGCTAATAGATCGTTCACAAAAAATTAATTATTCTTGTTAACTCTAGAACTGCAAAGGAGGTTCATTGGACCCCACGCATTAAGATCTTTTTTTTCTACGACACAATTCGTCGTTTTCAGAGTTTATTTTTTGGGAAAAAATATAAAGTTTATTTGGGAGGGGAAGAATTTTGTATGCATATCTAGGGTTAAACAGACGCTGTTTTAATGAATCTTGTTTTTTTTACTTTACCTGAAAAGGCATGACTGACGGAATGAAAACATACGCATCTTTTTCTACTTCCGATCTTTGACAGTTTTCTCGAGCACAATTTGTTCGAGCTTCAACAATACTGTAGATAGCCTCTACGACACAACGAACTGGAAGACTTTTAGCTGAAACAAAAAAGTAATTTCATACATAAGTACATTATCTTGTTTACCAACTTTACTCTGACCCGTTGTTTTTAAGTTAATATTTGTTTACAAGTTTTGTTTAAATAAAAAAGTGATAATTTTTTTTCAAATTTAGAATAATAATGAATGTATCGTAAAAATGAATTATTATTATTACTTGAGTAACTGTTATTATTATTAATTCAATAATTACTATTCACGATTTTTTAGAATAGAAAATTTTCATAATGCGAAATCTGACAGTTTTTCTATTTTGTATACGTTACTATTTTCTCTTCTTGAAATTGTTTCTTTTTTATTTTTTATAATACGCAATTATTATTTTTTTACTTTAGAAATGTAGGTAATATTTTTCAGATATTATAAGTTTTGCAATGATGTTTCAGTTTTTAATGAATGTAACATTTTACAAATAATTTTATTTTTCAGAGTCAAACAAATGACCTAACTTTGACATGATTTTTAATTAGCACTAATCTATATTTATCACTATAGTTTATTACAGAACTGGGCCTGCATACATTGAAAGAAAAGAATTGAAAAATTGAAATATCATAATATTTGCGTCTTTTATGAATCCTTTTTTAATTTTTTATTGTAATTTTGTAGATTTGTCCATTATGTCCTTAAAATAAAAAAAAAGATTATAAAGAATACAATTATTTCAAAATTTTTTCTCTCAGTGTAGGTGTACAAATATACATAATACAACTTTGCATCAACGTCGGCCCAGTATGGACTAAAGTTTAATTTCCTTTCGAGATTATATTTAATATACTAACTTATTATTATTATCAACTATATCTAGTCTTTCGTGGATTTTAATTAATATTTAAGCTTACTTAATAAAATAACGAATACGGCAAAATTATAGGACATGTATAGAATATTAATGATATTTCTAAAATATGTTACTACATTTAATACTGTAAAACTATCTAGTAATATTGTAATAAGGATTACGGATTGATATTTAGTTATGTTTACATAAAGTTATCTCGGTATTAGCTCATGTAAAATAATAATATATAAAGTTGAAAGATTAAAAATAAATAAATAAAGAAATAAGACTTTGTAGTGCTGTGACATTTTCACTTAAAATGTCATAACAGCTTGTTCTCTGTTTTTATTGAAAAATATTGCAACAATATAAATAAGGTGGAGAGAATGTTAAAGACCATCCGAAGAAGTCAAGAGTGAAGTCCTAAGCTTTGTGAACAATAACTAGGATAATTAACAACGAGAATCGACAATAGCCCGACGACTTCAGGATATTTACTTAGATTTAAGTCTGACGCACAAAGCGGTGGAATATTTCGCTTGAATGGTTATAGGTAAGAAGGAGGTAGATGGAGCAAGAACAAAACGACGGCGAGGCGAAGATTCCGGCGGCGTGTAACCCGCGTGCTAAGCATATGCAGATCCACTCGTCTATCCCAAGACAATGGGGGCCTAGGTTCGCGGCACAATGGCGACGATCCTTGTTTAACTCTGACTTAAGTCTCCGAGTCTATCCCACTCCAGTGCGTAATCCCAGAACCTTCCTATGAATGAGAGAGGAGATATAGATAGATCGTTAGATAACAGATAGACGCCGAAAGAGATAGAGAATCAGCGATAAGAAGAGCGCTTCGCAATACACCAACTTTGCTCTGAGCCATAGTACTTATACGTCAAAGGGCATTTCGAGCCACTCGTTTTTATCCCAAAGCGTCTTACGCAAAGCCATATACCAATATATGTATAAATACGTACATGTACTGCCGGATATATAAACGAATATTTGGCTATATGTATCTTACCGAACTTATTTTGTTTCCTCCATTCCACCGGGGAAAATGATTAAATTCGCCGTCCACCCCGCTAAGTTGATTAGCCGGCGGAACAAGTTGCTTCGAGGTTTTATCATGTTAATTCGCATATCATAAATTGGCAATAGCGAAATCAATTTTGTAATCTGATTTATGATCGTGTTTCGTGGATCTATCTCGTCTTGTAGTATGGAAGGTGCTAAGTCTGGACTAAGATGACCAACAAAGGATTTGGGGTGGACGCCCGTTATTAGGTATTAATGCTTAAACTTCCATCTAATACAGGCGTTGACCATAGAGAGTGGCCGCCGGCCAAGTCCAATGCGTGCTGCAGGTTGTATAAACAGGTCGTATCGCCAGAGTCTTGTCCGTTGGCTACCCTAATCCAGGGATGTACAGTTTTCATTAAAGGCTCTCCCTTCGGCATCGTCTTTGTGCCGGGATCAGCTACTTTAAGGTAGCATTTTACAATGTTGTATCTCCGCCACCAAGTTACATCAACTTGATCGTTTATTAGCGGCCACCTAAGCGTCAACTCTTTTTACAATTAAATCACTTAAATCACGTTATTAGCGCGCGGATATGCACTTTCATCATCAATTTGGTATTTATACACAATAATGCATTTGATTCACTTCATTCGTTTAATTATATTAATAAGATTGTAGACAAATGAATATTTGTTTGTTCACCATATACGTGAATGATAATATTCATTATCAGTCAAATTGACATTTTTTTATATTATTAATACAGTGCAAGCTTTAACTTAAATATTGGAAGAAGTTAACAGTAAGATAAATTGGACGATGTAAATATTTGGTCTAAACGACTGTTATATATATTTAATTTTCTTATGTCCATCAGAGAAAAAGGACCCAGGTGGAAAATTTTAAATGGCGCAGTACTGCATCAGTACTGGCGGACAGTAGCCTACCCTTGGTTCGCAACATTGGCGCGATACTGGTATGAAACGCCAATTTACTTTGCGCCAGTACTGACTGCCAACCATCGGTCGCTAGTACTGAACCATAACAATGTTAAGCCATTATTAATAAAATACTAATATATATTCTAACGGCAGTTTTGAGACCAAATCGCCATTTTATTGACTTGTTTACTGGCAGTTTTTGAGGACTGTCCCCAAAGTCACGTTGTGAAACAACGGCAGTTTTAGTAACACTTCCTAAAATTACGTTCCTGGGGCCTGGCAATGTTAGTTTCGTTAAGTTTTTAAGAAATTTGCAAAAGTGAAATTTGCAAAAAAAACACCTTTTGTATTTTCTGTTTTTTAATAAATATATTACGGTATTTTAGGATATTAAGCATTTTTAAATTCTTTTATCTGTTAGACTAAAAATGTAATGGTTGGGCCGATAATACGTAAGAAATATATTAGATTAATATTTATTGTATTGTCAAACATCTATTAACTACGCTCTAAAAAATGACTAAAACATTCTACTTTACAATGTTCTATATCCCTCAAATATATTTCTAGTTCTACCAAAAAGATTCCACTGGATTTTTTTAGCAATTATTTTTAGTGTATAAATGACAATCGGTACTTCACCGGTTACAGTAAAGTGCCAGTATTTGGATGTCATAGCCATTTCTCACTATTGTATAAGCATTGAAATTTTCACTTGGGTACTTGTTAAAAATAATTATATTCTTGTAATTCTATACATCCATAAAATGTATATGATTCTTTACATATACACTATTATTATCAAATAATTGTTTTATAATCTTTGTTTGTCTAAATTTGATTTGTGACAATTTTCTTGAATTTGATATTTTAATCGGTTCCTGTGATTTGACAAGTACTGGCATTTTATTTTATTTCCTTTCGTACGTAGCGCAGCATTCAAAAGTCATATTGTCAAATATAATAAATCAATACTTTTGAAATTCAAATCATATTATCATATATAATAATATTTGACGGTTTTAAATATATAATATTTAATAAGGTATTATTATTTATTGTTTCATTATTATACCATTTTCATATAATTAATTATTTATACTTCGAATAAAGTAATATCAAATAGAGATTTCGAATATTTCGACGGTTGTAAATTCATAATATATAATTATGTATCGCTTTAATTTTTTTTATTATATTTTTCTATCATTTTCACTCCATTAATAATTTATTCAATGATGATATAATGATGTATGTAATATTAAATCAAAAGAGGGTACAGAATGTTGTAATATTTCATATATATATTTTTTTTTATTAATGAAAGAGATTAAATTGAAAGACAATTTCATTACGGTACATTTTTCTTTAATATTTTTATACATTGCACATTATACATCAGATACATAACTATATGTATTGAACAAGAGAGTTCCTTCAATTTACGCGCACTTTATATAAAAACTATTTATTATATTGTTCACTAACCTCTAATATAAAAAATAATAAATATATAAAAACAACTTTATTCTGAAGTAAAATAAAATGTACAATTATTTTTACTGCATCATTCAGTGATTGAAATAATTATTTTCTTCTTTTAAGGCAAACAGTAAATAATTTTTCTTTGTTTTCAATTGATCAAATTATAACAAATCTTATTGTTTTATAGTATCCATTTAACATTGAAAAACAAATTTTGTAATTTACTTGACTATTTTTTTCCTAATTTTTCAATTACAGATCTTAAAGATTCACCAATGACGTTAGTAAAAGGGCGAGAAACGCACACAGCGAGTGTCAAAATTTACCGCATTGAAGAAAATGAAGAAACGACATTTCTCATTTCTCGTTAGCGGTCCGACTCCGTCTATCGGACTTCCGTTATCTTTTCCGTAACCAGCACGACGGAAACGTGATGGGAAGCGTCAGACCGTTTCACCTTTGTCGTCAACTGTCAAAGATAAGCAACGCCCAACCGGCGGTTTACGAAGAACCTCATCATTTCGTTACACTTTAAACATATCTTTATTTTTTTTTGTCTATAACTCGATCGTAGGAACCGACTCGGCCGCGTTGGGAAAATCAGTTTCGATTTCGAGCGATTCGTGTCACTTGACGTCTTGTCGTCAAGAGAATTGTACCAACTTTGTTTGACGACGTTCTACGAGACGAGAGGGATAAAAAATGTAGGCAAGTGTTAAGGGATTTATTTCGATACTAAGGTTTCCCTCTCGTCTTGGTGACTTGGCGATGTAAGTTCATTCTCCGCCTTGCGAAACGCACGCTTTCGCTACAAACATTCTGCGGTGCATCGTTGGTATTTCTAATTAATCGAAGGTCGCGTTTAAAGGTTTTGCAGCGCAGAATATAAATCAGATGCAACGTTGAGCCGAAATTATCGATCCGCGCGCGGTCGAGCGACAATTTGCATAGATCCATATTTAGTTTGCATCAACAGCCGTGGAGTATACTCGATTCAGGTACGTCGAAGAGGTTGGCGCAACGCGGCGGTGGGAACCCATGCGAAATCCTCGCATGTTGTCGCGCGAGTTCGCGTGCGATCTAAGTAAACATGAAACTACCAGATAAGGCATAATGAGATAACCTCGGAGCTTATAAGATACCACCGGCCACGCGACGAAACCCTCCAAATCCCGAAGTTAGCTTCGCTCTTTAACACGTAGCGGATCACGCTATGCTTCTTCGGTGCTCCTTTGGCATTTCGTACGAGAGCGTTGGATTTTTTGGCTTTGCTCCGGTTTCGCAGTTAAAACGAGATTCTTATAATCCAAGGTCGTAGCGACAAAATCGCCGAAAAAAGGAGGACGGTAGAGAGGGAGGGGGAGAGAGAGAGAGAGAGAGAGAAAAAGAAATGACCTTTTTTTCTTTTTACTTCAATGGCTTTACTTGATTGATTCCAAGGTCTCGTTCCGATGGAGAGTTAACACGTTGTTGCCCAACGACGCATATTTATAGAACGCAAGCCTGGAAACAATATCAGGAATTATGACAGACGTAAAATTTGATAAGACGTGCGGCCACGTGCTGGAAATTAAGAAGAGGAAAGCCGACCGAAAGTAGTTCTGCCATGATGGCGATAACTGTTGTGCGTTAATGAGAGAAAAGGAGAATGAAAAGGGGGCCAAAAGCGGGTTGGAGAGGAAGTGAAAAAAGGGAATCTCGGTTCGCATAGATAAAGACGTCGAAAAGAGTTGGAGCGCTTTTTTATCTGTAGCGGTGACATCCGCCGAATCAGCCGCTGATACGGAACCGCCTACACTTTCCCTTTCCTGCTTAGGTTTATCGTCGCCTTAGGCATTCATGGTCAAATCGTCCTTCCAGTCTATCTACTGAATTGCAAGCCGAATAGTAAACATTTCAATACTACATATGAATCATCTCCCCGTGAATTTCGTGATATATATGGTTCAGTCCGCAGCTAGGAATTTTAGTATTTTGAACATTCACCATTAGCTTCTGACGTATGCGTTACAGTGTCTTAGACATGTGCTTTGTTTACATTTGTTTCATACTTTAATTAAGATTTTCATTTTAAGTCAAATACACTGAGAGAAATATTATGGAAAAATTCCAATAATTTCTAGTAAACGAAACATATCGAGCAGATTTTTTGTTACAACTATGGTAAAAATTAATCTAAACATTGAAAAAACAATGAAAAGCTGCTCGATGTGTTTCGTTTACTAGAAATTATTGGTATTTTTCCATAATATTTCTCTCAGTGTAGGATGTTTTTTTACATCTGTGGTTAAATCCACCAAATTTCCTTACATTTTTCATGCCACAATATAAAACGCATTTGATTCATATGTCATTTGTATTAGAATTACATAGATAACTTAAAAGCATTTTATTTTATCGTGCATGGAAATAAATATATAGACGGTGATAACAACTTTTTTTAATTCGCAGCGATAATTTAAATCATGCAAGGCAAAATGTATATCAACGAATTGTCTTCCGTTTGAAATAAAAAGTGTACGCTGCAAATCTGTCTAAGAATGACAATTGTTCGATGCGGGACGCGCAAGTCGACGCACCGATGTAATCGCTTTTTGGAAAAATAACGAATAAGTTGGCGCTGTCGTTCATTCACCATCCATATAATCGAAGACATTAGAGGAAGGGTTAAAAGTTGGCCTAAGACGCTTATGGAGTAAGCTCTTATACAAGATGGAAAATAAGACGGGGCTGCGCGCACCGGCTCGTTCGCATACCCATACCCAGGCCACGTATGCTTGGCAGCGTAATATTTTCGCTATACTCCTACGGTACACCGAAATTTTCGTCGCGTACGCGTCAAAGATTAAAATTACTTTGACGAATCTGTGTCGCGAACCGGAGGGGCCGTAGAATTTCTTGTAAATTTGTTGGCTAAGAAGCTTAAGTTAGATTTTCGGTAACGAGTTATTGTAAGCGCTGACGCGAGCGTCGGCACTTTTCCGTCGGCAATTTTTTTTCCCCCTTTCTTCGCCGCTCCTCCGGGCTTGTCCTGAAAATTTCATCCGTCCGGGCAAATCCCGTAACGCTCGATGGCAACCTTACAAAAGTCGGGATACGTAAGGAAGGAACAAGTCAGCTTCTATTTGAGATTACCGTTGTTCTTCCTCATCAATGATTTCGATCGACTTCATTAAACATTCCAGATCGATTTCAGCCCAACAATAAGCCGAACTGAATAGCTCTAAGTCCAGCGCTCTCTACGGCGTTCTGAGGGTCAGTTTCGCGCAAATCCTCGTGGATTAAACTCATTGGTGAGTCGATCGGCCGAGTGTGTGCGAGCCGTTCTTGCAAAGGCTTTCCTGTATATGCAAACCTTCGCGACTTAAGCTTAAGCTAAGGCCGAATGCGAGAGCCACCCCCCCCCCTCCCTCGAGATTACTATGTCATCCTGCCGGGCTCTTTCTCTTTCGCGCAACCATCGGGATCAAGCGTCTCCTCCGAGCATTTCACCGGTAGCGTATCTAAATCATGACGCCGTACCGATTGAAACTTCCTTGACGCATCACTAATGCCCTTTAATATTTCACGACCGAATTTTGTCACTGCTGAGGGGCATTGTGTGATGAATCGAATTTGTATCTGGTCGCGCAGCCGGGCAAAGGTCGCCGGCCTAATTCATCATGTAACTGGAAAATCGGCAATCAGAATTTACGAGCGGAAGTAAGGCGAGTCGCGGATTGGATTATTTCGAAATAGTTGCATCTCCGGAAAGAGCCGCAAGGAGGAAGAGCTGCAAGGAGACCTGGGGGGGGGGGGGGGAG
>JABFPN010000867.1:0-36831 GCA_022817305.1 Leptoteleia sp. ZL-2020
TCTTTTATTTTTTCTTTTTTTTTTTTTTTTTTTGCTGAAAAGTCGCGGTGTATTGCAAACGGCTAACAATTTGTTGAATCGGTAACGTTCAACTGTTGCGTCCAGCATCTTCGATGCTAATAAATTAATGCCATCCTCGGCGCTCGTGAATATTTCAATGTAAATAGTACGGATTTGCATCGGTCTCATGCTAATTTCGCACCATCGGGGCCCCCAACGCCATTCCACCCGTTAACTTTAATGAATATTGATGCCGAGCGCAATTGCTTTATAATTTTCGCATCAAATTCTCTACTCGTACAAATTTCACTTTTGTTCTTTTTTTTTTTTACCGGGTTTTCATTCCGCGGCTCACGCAACTGAGCTATAAATATTGTTGGCGAGGAATTTAATGTATGTTTAAACTTTTGTGAGTGTTGCTATGGTATTATTTTATTCTTCTGCTAAATCCAGTCTTAAGTAAAATATAAAAATGTAATTTTATTAAAGAAAAAAATATATTGCAATGTTCAGCTTTTATGTCATTGTTCTAAAGTAAAGGTCTTAAATTGCCATGCTTTTCAAGTTTCGAATTCGAACTTCTTCAATGATCAACCGAATTGTACACTGAGAAAAAAGTCGTGATAAAAATTACAACCTTCTACACAAACAGTTAATTTTCCCATAAAAAATTGAATTCCAACCCCAGAAGACAATTTATGACCATTTTTATGATAAATTATGAAAGAAATACTATAATAAAGTATGTACTCCAATAAATGTGTAAAAATTCCAATAAATTTATAGGAACAAATACTTTATTTTAGCATTTATTTCAGATTTTATCCCAAGTATGTTTATAAATTATCTTCTGGGGTTGGAATCCAATTTTTTATGGTAAAATTAACTCTTTATTTTTCTGCGTGTATGGTAATTTTAACTACAACTTTTTTCTCATTGTAACAGGTTGTTTCCATTTCTTCATACATTTGTTTTACATTCATTGATACGAATCACCTTATAGATTTAAATATTCCAACGTTCATATCATTCACATAATCGGAAAATGGCAGAGTTATTAATTTACTCGAATTACCTTTTGTTCCTCCCGCGTTATTTTCATTTCGATCACGCGTCCAACGGACATTTTAAAAAGTGATTGTGATTGAGGCATCGTTCTGTAAAATGTTCGTGACACGTATGACACGAACAAAACACGGTAGATAAGCACCGATAGAACGAGTTTGCCCCAGTCGTTGGAATGTAGAGACTCTTGCTACGTTCGAAGGGTTAGGGACTTGTAAAGGTGCTTGACTAAGGCAGAGGACTTTTAATGAGCTATGGTCGGTATCCTGCCCAGCTATTCAATTGATATTATCGATCCACCTTGAACGAATACCGAACACCCCGCATTGTTATTGTGTCAACGATATAATGAACAATAAAGCTGATTCGAATAAAACGAGAAAGGAAGGAACGAAGTTATTTTTAAATCCAACATGTGAAATTGTAAATTGTACTCTGGGTGTTTATGAGTTGACTTTCCGCAAGTCTTCAGAATCTAAGAGAATTATAGGACTGAAAAACGAAACATTTTCAAAGATAAAATGTAAGCAGACTTTGCTTTTGTTTCATATTTATATCTATTTTTAATGGAACTGAGGAATGAAACGTTTTGAAAAAATTGAGATCATAAAAAATAATGTTTGTAAACATCTGTAAGGTCCAATTAACGAAACAAAAACAATAATATTGTTTGTTTACATCCAAAGGACAGAAGAATGGATGTAAATACAAAACAAAAACAAAGTTTTGTTTTCATTTTGTTTCTTGAAAACGTTTCTCTTTTATCTATATCAATGTAACATTTAAAAATAGTTTCTTTGCTTTTAAAAACAGTCATTTTTACTGAAAGACCGATACCTGAAACACAGTTTAAACCAACATTTTCTTCTGCCATATTTTTCTCAGTGTCAAAATCTTTTCTCAATCAATTTGGCAAATACTTTCCATGATTCCCATTTGCATTTCTAATTCGCCGAGCAACAAATGGGCAACGTTAAGTGTTATTAGGTTTGTTTAATTGAAACTCAGGTACAAGTGGGTCGTACCAACAGTAAGTAATTATGAGATATCCCGCGACGAAGCATCCGGACCGCATCTGCTCGCATTACAATGATATTACTTGGAAAGGGAATGATTATTAAGTGATGTAATGGCGTTGTAAGGCGCTCCTCACTTTGGAGGAGAATTTCCAGGCACCGGATTGGCATTGCTGGATGCAAAGCGAGCGTATCCCCGAGGGTACCACGCTTTTATTTATACATACAACGGGGTACAATTCCGTGCGTACTTTCGTGTTATCGTGCCGTAGCATAATTTGCTGAAGTTTGGCTCGACTTGACGTCCTGCGGCGAGGAATTATGGCGAAGTAGCGACCAAGCGGAAGTGGTATAAATAATATACGTCGATGGGACCGAGTCGATCGCGAGATCGCGCGGCCCCGCAGGTTCAGAGGATTATCGACCCGTGCAAATCTGCATAGGAAAAAGTCGCGAACCATTCGCGTTACGTTACTCGTAAACCCTCGAGAATAACCGGCGCTTGATGGTAAATTGTACAACAATTGACAGCTATTGATAGTCGAGGAATAACAAACGTCGGAGTCGGCCTTTTTTGATGTGCGCCTGCGCAACGTCTTACAACTCACCAGCCAAAAGATTCCACAATAATATTCTGTGCAATCAAATTGTACGTAGTAGCTGCTTCTTCAATGTTCATTTTCAAAATAACTTTGACACAATTTATTAAGGAACATCCCTAGTAAAAATGAGACATAGATGGTCTATGTATGGTTCATATATGTTTTAAGAATTTCATATAAGGTAATAAAAAATTCATGTGGACATATATGTATTCCATAATCTATACATGGTCGATATAAGGCAATAATTGATACAATATTCTAGACATATGCACGTAGAAAAATAAAACAGTTGATATTCCCATAAAAAATTGGATTGGAACCCCATGAGACAATTTATGAACATTCCTATGATAAATTATGAAAGAAATACTATGATAAAGCATTTATTCCAATAAATTTATAGGGAAAAGTACTACAAATTGCTAGATCAACTCATTTACCTAACAAAGCGATTTTTTTTCCTTAAATGAAATTGTTAAAACATATATGGACCATATATGTTTCATTTTCACTAGGGTTGCCTCGAACGCCTGGCTTTAATTTAAGAAATTTGATCTGCCTACCAATGCTACAGACTTTCTTTCCTCCACTTGTACAATTGTCGCGTCAAACAGTCAAATATGAATTTCAAAGAAACCAATGAATCACTTCGTCCCAAAATCATCGCGTAATGAATTAAAGAGTGAAAAATGTCCGAGCCGTGTTGCCGTTTGCCGGGGGAGTAAAGACCCGCGGATGATTGCCCGAACAAAAGACATAATTTGTCTCGTGACACCACTTATGTAACGGTCTTGGCAAATCCACTTAACAGAATGAATTTTATTTACATTTCGTTTTTATTAGCTCACGGTGAAATTTGCGCGAGAAAAAAGACGCCATGATTAATGGCGAACGCGTGAATTTGAAAACGAGTTTGCGGGTGATTTTGACCGGGAATATCATGGCTTTACAAATCCACGAAGCGTTTATCATAACTCGCATAATTCATGAGGGTCTCTCGGCACTTGAATATTCGAACTGTCGCATGTCCGGCTCCATTAGCTAGGCCTTTTACGATTCTACGCTCCCAAAGGATTATAAGTTTATCTCCGCTTTACGGTTCGCGCGTGGCATTGCTGTCCTTGGAGTTATTCAGTTACGAATAGTTTATTGATTCGCTTTTACGTATGCCTCCGCATTTATGCGAAAACAACGCCGATGATTAAGCGGCGGTAAAAAGCTAAACAAAACAAAGAAAGAGGGAAGGCCTATTCATTTTTTATGTACGCTGGCAGAGAGAGAGAGAGAGAAAAAAAGTTATTTTTTGTATACATTTCACTAGACACTAGAAGTCAGTTTAGTATAATTATATGTATCAAAAATTCACAAGCGTGAAAATAATTTACAAAATTTAGTAACTTATTTAATTTATATATTTAAAGATTTGGTAATTTATATATTGAATAATTTTGTCATTTATGAATTTAAGTATTTATTTTACCATGTAATGATAATCCACAAGAATATAATGCTAAGTTAGTAAACTTTTTATTGTTCTAGAATGTTCACCAATTAGGGGTGTAGTTCAGGAGACCACGTGATCACGGGCCAATTACAGCGAAACCTACGGTCGAAACCGTGCCAAAAAAATATATTCTACAGTTCAATATATACCTAATAAAATGTTAATATTACCAACATTCTAATTATTGTATTTTCATACGAAAAAAAAATTATGAAAAACACCTTTTTGTTGACATCTACTTGTATATCATCCCAATCGATTAAAAAAACGAACAGAAGAGAGAGAGAGTAAGGGCAGAAAATATGATTATTTGAAGCATTCAACTTTGTGCTGCTAGGGAGTATAGCTTCTGAAACAAAGCAAAGATGTGGCAAAATAAAAAGAGAGAAGTGGAGGTAGGAAGGAAAATGCGCCGCTGCAACGGTCGCTACGCGTACAAATGTGCAAAGCGAAAAGAGAGCGTACTGCAACTATGGAAGACGAAGCGCGATCAAGGGAGAACGATTTGCATAGGATATGGAATGCTGCGGAACGTGATTGGAAGTGTTTCGCAAGAAGGAATAACCTAGCGGCTGGTTCGTACAAATGCGAATCGAAATATTTTTAACACCGCGTGTCTCTTTTTATGAAAAGAAATATTTTGTTTTTCAACAAGAAATATTTTGGAATCATTGGCAGTTGGAAAACTCCAAGCCATCCATTCGTGACTTTTGCGTTAGGTTTTGGTGGCCACCGTATATATGAGCAGATTTTGCAATTACTAAAATTCTGGTTGAATTAACCATATTATGGTTATTTTATGAATAATATTCGACCGTATTTTTTGGTACAACAGACTAAGTCAAAGGATTTTATGTATTATAGATTAACGTTTCAACCTAATTTGTGGTCATTATCAAAATCAAACATTTTAAGAACCATATAACTACTCATATTTTTGGTCTTCAAGTAACATATAATTAGTTATTCTATGATTCTGAGTAACAATGGTTATTTGAACTAAAAGTCAGGTATCTGGAACTACAATTTTATAGTATTCACGAAAATCAACTATGCGTACAGTTAATACTGCTATATTTTTTCCTCAGTCCACGATTGGCAGGTACAATAAACAGTTGTTTCCTTGGAGTCTCAAGATACGCGCAGTCTTTACGAACTCGGCCGTATTCGTATAAATTATACATGTCGTTTCATTTATAAAACATTCCTCATTCGGTGGATCTTGGGCAATTTTGCAATTCCGCGGCATTGTTTCCGATTGTTCGTGCGCCAACAAAATAAGAAGCCGAAAGATGACCGGGGCGATTTCGCTTATATTAGTCCGCGGTTTAGGGATACGTTAAGATTTCGGGATACAGAAGCGAGCGAGTTACTTCATGCATTATTAAAGTATCGGCAAAGCCGCTCGTACGAGCGCGGTTTTATTTGCGCTTCTGTTACGCGACAAACTGGCCAAAAAAGTGCGCCCCTACCCAAGAGAGATCCTTTTCATTACGATGCTTTTTAATGCAAATAAGATATTCAATCTGCAATTACTTTAAATTGCATTTAGCTTTATTATCCCACGCATGATCAACGGTAATGAATGGCGAGAATCATAGCGCGGCCTTCCATTATTAATTCCGCCGTTTGGTTTTATTTCTGACGCCATATAATTCGTACCGGCCCAGGCGTCGTAATAAGTTGCACCTGAGTCACGAGCGGCATAGTACCTGACTCGCTTTAATGCATTGGGACGCGCGCAACTTCCAACGGCAAAATCTCGATATTTTGCATCATTCGTTAAGCGTTGCATCACCCCGTCCCAACTATTTCTCTCATCGCCGCTCTTATTAGATCCAACAAACAAAATCGTTTGACAAAAGATGGCAACATCGTTTGAGTTACAGTTCAAATTGTCCAATGTAAAAGGTCACGTCGTAAGGTTGGAAATCTCTCGATAATATAACTTTGAAATATTAACGACACTCGAACAAGTTCATATCGTTTAAAGTTACTGGGAATGTCGACTTTTTTTTATTTATTTATTAAACACCAGGGATACTTATTGGTGTACTCTTAATGTAATTCAAACAATCTAAAAGATCTCCTCTTGTGTTTGTAATCGACGATTTTTTCATTGTCATTTTTAAAATTTATAATTATTACCAAAGTCAATAATTTTACAACATTATACCCGCTGTTTCCTGCAACTTTTGCATCGAACTGAACTTACCATCGGCAAATCCGTACAATTTTTTATATCGTTACTTCCAAGTTGGCTGACTCGCAGTTAACCCAACCGAAAGTGAGTATTTATCGAGGGTTTGCGCGGTCAACGAAGAAAAATGAAACAGTTCTCCATCCCTTAATTCTCTTTTTCTTGCAAATATCCACGCTGGCGACCTCCACCTGAGAATTATTTTTCGACGGAACAATGGCAAGAAAGAGAGAGGGAGAAAGCGATGACAGTGTTGGATGCGTTTTTCATTGGCGTCGAGGATCGTGATTCCGCAAATAGGAAACGATGGCGCCCTTCGGCCGAGGCCACGTCGTCGCACACATTGTCCTGTCTGGAGGCATTATTTATCTCGAGACTCGAGAGAGTCCCGAGGGCCCCGAGAGAGGGTCCGCTTCGGGGCCCAAAACAAGAGTCGCCGCGAAACGCGGCCTCGCGTCTTATTGACACCACGACGATCCTCAACTCGGATAAGGATCATCCCTTAACGTCCCTGCGGCTTTTAGATGTGGACCCAGGGTCAGTAGACTTCGCCAAATTTCTTAGATTGATAATTGTACAAATCGTAGTTCGCTGTACAAATTGCGATGACGCTGCAATCGTCAAAAGTTTAGAGCAACTTAGTCAACTCGATATATTTTCCTTTTGACAAACAGTCGAATATGTAGGCCACGTTCCGAACTTGACTGATGGTATTGTTGATCTTCTTCTGGCTTATTAATGTTTTATATGTTTGTCTTACTAACGCAGTACTAGCAGTTAATGTTGCCAAACAAATGATGATCTGAATTAGCCATACAAATTTATCTAATCATCAATACAGTGATATCCAAGTAGTTTTCTTTGATATAATGAGGTTATGTTAAGTCCCCATAGGATAAGAATACAGTTGAATCAGCTATACAGTTTATGTAATGTTTAAAAATTCATTTTAGTCGATTTAATATCTATGTCCTTCTGCAAATAGAATAAATTCTTACTAAATTAGTTCAAAATTGCTAGATAAACTGATTTACCTACCAAAAAGAATACTTTTTTTTCCGTAAATAGATTGAAACTTGTTTGACTTTCAATTTTTGGTTACATTTAATCGCGTTTGCTGGCGCTACATTTACATTTTTAGAAATTAGACAAGAATCCATGTAAGTCTACAGACCCTAGCGGACTTGCTGGGGGCGCCGATGATAAAAACCGATTGTCTACCTATTGTTCATCTTGTTCCACTCATCCACAATGCTGATCTCATCAACGGCACAAAAATAATCGGCTGATTGTCGCGAGATTTTGTTGATGAATCGTTGATAATTAGCCGAGCGGTGGACCGCGGGAAAAATGGACGCCTGCTGGAGGATGGACGCCGCGAGGGGGAGCCACATGCTGTGTGACATCCCCGGTCTCGCTAGCAAACAATGATTTAGACATTTCGTTGCTGGTATCTATCCGTTTTCCCCGTACTCCCAACAGAAATGCAAAATTAATGAGGCCTTTTTGTCTCGTCTTTAGGATATAAGTATGATATAAGAGTTGCTAGTACCTTTGCGATACGTCCAATGATTTATGGATCGGACGTACGTCGCAAATTACTATGATAAATGGTAACGCCTATCGACGCGATAAGTACGCATCCCGCGAAAACAGCCGGTCATTTATTAAACAGCGACAAATAGTGCAGGAAATTGGCAATCCCGCTAATGTCACGTTTGGAAACGTGAAATTTGCGACCGCGGTGCTAATTGATTTTCAATTTGTCGCGATCGTCGATCTAGCCTTTTTCGCGAAATCTCTCGTGTTCGTAATTTCTACTTATCTGCGCTCCCTAATCATTGCCATCCAGCATCCATAAACGGGTTGCCGAGGAAAACGGAGTTTCATCAAACATGAACTGAAGTGAAACTGAAAACATTTCTTATTCTTGAAACACGTAAACAAAATAAAATTATTAATTACCGAGTAAGTCTGTCTACGTGTTGTAATCATGATTATGATTATTCGCACGATTCATTAATCTTTGTTTACAAGAATGATTGGATATATGCTGAAGATTGTAAGGTAATTAATGTGGTCAGGTGTGGCCTTACATAGGCCTTATAATTAGGATGACCTGAAGGACCCGATTCAATGCTCCTCTATGATAAGAATTTAAATAAAAGTACTCATTTTATCCTACTATAGAATACGTTGATTAGTATGTCTGTAACTACTGTCTGCTGCAAAAACACGACTAACTGATGTCTTCATAAAACCTAACATTTAAAACTTCATAACCCACGACTTAGTCGTGTGGATAAAACTACTCAGAAGCCTGAAGGATTCATCGTGTACCACCAGAATTATCTGCCTTAATGATAAAGCATTGTTTACGGTTTAAAAATTAGATAAGGAATAGAGAGAAATATTTTAGGAACGAGTGGAAAACTGGCGTGGGTACAAGTTTAGCGAAAGAACTGGTTGAGATGGTCATTTCTCTTCTTCGGGAAATAAAGGAGGAATTTTTAATGGCGGTGGGTTGGTTGGAGGAGAGAAGCGGTAGAATAAGACGAAGAGGACCACGAGGAGGGACAGAGAGAGACGGTTAGGAGAAACGAGTAATAAGAGAAGAAGTGGTGGTGGTGGAAGGAGAAGAAGGAGAAGCAGCAGAAGAAGTAAAAAAGAAAAAAAAAAAAAGAGGAATGGCGCACAAGTATACGGCGACCATTGTTCCATTTTGGACAATGCAAAGAAGAGGTAGCGCAGCTTAGTTGCTGGATAATGGTAAGGGGCAATCTACATCTTCTATAATATATCATGCGGCCGTTCGGGATGGAAGCTCGGCTTGTGCAACCCGCTTCTAAACGTAAACGATCTTGACCATATCAACGCACGCCCGCGTCACACTCAGACGTACATATATATCAGTGGTCTGAATATTGAGATATCTTTAAGTCGAGCGGATAACCATTTGCGATGACTACTCCTGGATAAACGGTGCCAAAGCAAACAACGGCTCACCGTAACGCAGAAGATTGATCCGAATCAAAAATAAACTACCCTCTTTTTTTTCCTCTTACCAAACAATTTTCTCAATTTGTACCGTGGATTTGATTTCAACTTCCCTAGTGGAAATTATTGCCCGCGGTGATTTGGCCGTCGTGACTTTTCAATCTCTAAAAGGAAGGACAAAGAAACTGAAAGTACTCCAGTGCTAAAAGATGACGTGCTCCATTTAAACCGGCAGGATGAACGAAGGTTGAAAATTGCGAGCCACGAAATTCCGGTTCCGTGTGAACACCCCGCATTAAGTACACCGCGATAATGGCGATATTTCGCGAGATAACATTGTTCGGCTGTAAGCTGCCGCGGCCCGAAACTATCTATCACGCCTGCGGTGCCATCTTCATATGGATTATCCAGAAGTCGAGGTCGGAGTAGGAGATCGGGTTGCAGCGAGGCCGTGCGCGCAGCTCTGAATAGCTTTGTATCGACTTACAATTTGGTTTTATATCGTACGATTAATATCACGCCCGAGTATGCCAGAGGGCAAAATTATTCCTTCCTCCCACGGCCTGTCAAGGCCCCCCCCTGGCATAACCGCCAGATTTATTTTCCACCGTTTTCGCGGCGCTACCGCGTTTTTAGCCGAAACGGCGAACAAAGACCTAGCTAAGACGCATGGTACAGAATATTCCCCCCCCCCTCCCCCACCTCCGTTGAATGAATAGTCGGAAAAATGAGTTGTTTAGTACCTTTTCCTTGGGCGCGCATTCTCCAATCGACTTAAACTTTACATAATTCCGTAAATTGACCATAAACGTAAGGCAGCTCGTTTATGTTCGAGAGTATATCCGTTGCGGAATCCTGGATACGCGAAGATATCCTTTTTCCTCGAAGCTCTTAGAGCTATTTAGCGGGATCCTTTTACGGGACAGCCGGGCCTCGACAAGAAAGGAAGGTACAAGCGATAAGGGGTGGGAGGGGGGACCCGAGCCGGGAACTGAAAAAACAGGAAATTGAACTGGAGGGAGAGAGAAGGCACCGTGCGAGGGAGAGGGAGGGAGCGACCGACGAAGGAGAAAGAAGGCATCGGAGTGCCTCGTCGAAGCACCAAAATGGCGTCGAGAAGGACAAGATAAGCCTTTGTGCCTGCCAAGAGGCTTCCCCCCTTTCTGATCTCCGCGCAACGTCTCTCGTCTCGGTCTCATATTTCGCGAATCCTGCTATCATATTTTATTCCTATCCTCTGTCCCGGGCTCGCTTTTTCCTACTTCCTCCCTCTTTCCCTTACACCCGGACGCACACACCACTCATACACATACCACACACACACTCCGCGGTCCTTTTCTTATTTTTCGGCCCTTCGTCTTCCCCTCTTCTCCAAAGCTTTCTTTTGTTTAGCTCGCGTTTAACGCTTCTGCAAAATCAGCGGCGCACTTTTGCAAGTAACACGATAGAAAAACAACTCGCCTTCGGTCTCGTTTTATTTGCCTCCAAGGTTGCTTGGCACTTTGGTTAGCCGTTCGACTGACCGCTTTGGTCCTTGCTCTCGAGCGTCCGCACTTTTATCCCGCGCTACATTTATTACATTAATCCAACCTTATAAGACGCATCGAGTACAGTTGAATCCAGGAAAGTAAGTTAACCGAGGAGTTGATTCGTGATTTGATGAGAAATATTCGGGATGAAAGTTCTTAAGTAAATTCACGGTTGGTAAAAAGATTAGACTTACACTGAGAAAAAGTTCCAGTTGTTTAATTTTTATACTGAAAGAAAAACATTAAAAATTACCGTGTTGTATAGGAAATCTAGGAAAAATTAATGGAACTGAAGAATGATACGTTTTTAATATTGTTCTATGTAGAAAAGTAATGTTTGTAAATATTTGGAAGGTCAAATTAAAGGAACAAAACAAATAATATTGTTTGTTTACGTCCAAAGGGCATAAAAATGGATGTAAACATAAAACCAAAACAAAATTTATTTTTTTTTTCCCTATTATACAAAACAGCTTCGCTTTAAGGTTCCAGCACGCTAATTTCTAATGGTTTCTTTTTCAGTATAGTTAAAGTAACTAAAAAAATTAATTCAACCAGAATCCTAGTTATCACGAAATATGACTTTTTTTCTCAGTGTGTTGGGAGGAAGGAATGTTATCGAGATTATCGGAATGCGATACGAAATGTATCCGATCAAGTTTTGATAAGTCCGCGGCACCGAAGAATCCCTTGGGAGGGTGCGACTTGACGACGTTATCGATTGTCGAGGATTTGCGGAAGGACCGGACCGGAGCTTGGCTTCGCGCGCGCTATCTCCAACGTCTCGGATGTCAAACAATTAAGGCTAACTTACGCGTGGCAAAATAAAACGAGTCGCCCGTTGAGTTGCCTATCAGATGCCGCGCGAGCTTGTCATGTCGGAGGAATTTACAGTCGACGCGGGACGTTGCGCTTAGCGCAATTCGTAGGTCGTATCGTGCTCGGCGAATCTTCATACCGGTGCATTATGTTTCCTCGCTCCGAATTACTGTTTCCGTAAAACAAACAAAAAAAAAGAAAAAAAGAAAAGAAAACTTTAACTCGCATTGTTAGCGTTAGTGTAGGGAAGATGGTGGAAGCTCGTTCAAACGAATAGTTCTATTTTTTTCAGGGGATATAAGTTTGGCCTTGCAATTTGCGCCGGACCAGATTTTATCACCGAGCATTGAGTCAAACATCGCGGTCCGCCATGGGGGAATAATTATAACGGTATAGTGGACGGATGCGATCTAACAGTTTTTTTTTCTTCTTATTACGCAACGCGAAACGAGAAATTAGAATTCGCAAAAACTCGATAACTCAGTCGGCGTCCTATCAAAACTTTCAACGGAATAATAATCGCGACTTTCTCGGCTAATATTTCACACCGAGGGGGGGAAAAAAGGGTGTCAATTTTTAATAAAGATTACTGGTTTGGCATTATACACTTGCGGGATTTCGTTATATGGAAAATTAAATTAAAATTTAATAAATCAGTTTACTGTTGTCATTCTATGTATAATTAAAGAGAGAAAAATAAAAATTGCACTGAGGAAAAGAAATTTTTAATATTAAGAAATGAAAGTAATTGGACTTTTTTAAGTCTATTTAATAAATGTAATTAAATATGGTTAATTAGTAAAATATGAGATGTTATATTCATCAATTTTGTTTTGACAGTTATAGATTTGACATAAATATAAAATAGTATTATTTCGTATAAATTTATTGGAATAAATGCTTTATTATAATATTTCCTTCATAATTTATCATAAGAATGTTCATAGATTGTCTTTTGGGGGTCGAATCCAATTTTTTATGGGAATATTAACTGTTTTATTTTTCGGTGTATAATAATAGTTACTATATGATTTTGTACATGAGTTGGTCATATACAAAAATATATATTTTAACATTTATTAAATATGGACAACCTTTTTTTCAGTGTGAGAAACTACAACGATTATCATCTTGCGTTTTGAATTTCTGAATAGTTGTAATTTCGCTTAGGGTACATTAAGAAAAAAGTTGGGATAAAAATGATTATACTATATGTAAAAATGGGGACAAATTACAATTCTTGTCATATTTAAAATACATTTTAAACGAAGTTATTATAAATATGTTCATTTCTCTTAGAACCTCTTTTAAACTGTATATTAACCAAGACAAGAAGATGTCATTTGTCCCCATTTTTATATCCAGTATATTCATTTTTATCCCAACTTTTTTCTGATTGTATTTCCATCTCTATTCCATCTCTATTGGCGGGACCAATTTTCCCAATCGGCTATTCGACGAATGCTCCCTTTTGCCTAAAAGATAATAAAGTATTCGAGTGAACCTTACCTGGCATACAAACGCAGCGAAAGGTCCCAGGATCGTCGAGGCAAGATCCGTCGTTCTTGCAGGGATGTGATTCGCACTCGTTGACATTGGTTTCGCATCTCGGCCCCGTGAATCCTTGCGAACAGTTGCACGCGAATGAACCCGGCGTGTTAACGCAAATTCCGTCATGTTCGCATGGAGATCCTGCAACAGATTTGAAAAGTCAAAACTCGTTTTTCAACGACGTAACACAACTGCCCTCTCGGCTTAAATAAACAAGCATTCCTTAAATTTAATCGGACGTGCGCGACACGCGACTTGCGCCGCGTTAAGCTGGCGAGGGGCAAGAAAAAACTGGCAAGCGCAAAGGTAACAGTCGCATCGCGGCGCCGCGCGCGCGCATTCAAATGCGCAATCTCGCATCAACCTACCGAAGCTGCCTAATTAAGAGCGAATCAAGCTCGACTTCACTTAGCGGCACCAATTAGCATTGTGCTTGATCGTCTAAGAAGCGCTTTGGAAACGCCGGCGACGCGCAACGTGGCAGGCCGATGCGTGCGAAAATTTCAATAATTGTCCGCGCAGTGAGTTGCTTATAGGTGAAAGTCTTCGAATCGGGATTTCAACATTGATAAAAGTTGATAAGAGTTATTATGAAAAAATGAAACCTTTGAATGTACACGGAGAGAAAAGAATATTAAAAATTAAGGCACCAGGGATAGCAAATTTAAATCATTTTTTTACGAAAAATTTAAGATAAAAGAAAGAGTGATCATTAAATATGCGTCCGTGACAAGTGACAGATTACCCGAGTAAAAAAATAGTAGATCACTTTTTGATTCAAAAAATGATCACTTCAATGACCCGATTTGATCGCTATTTCATGCGTTTTGACCGGGCCTTAAGTTCCGCATTAAAGTGATCATTTTTGATCACTTAAACATTGATCATTTTTTGATCAAATAGTGATCTACTATTTTTTTACTCGGGTAAAAATAAAGAGGTTTGAATTTCCAAAAGATGTTTAATATTTTCGTGATCACTTCGGGATATCATCGATATCAAATTCGAAAAATGTCAAAAAATGTCATCCGTTGCGATTACGCCGTGCAACAGCATATTAAAATGCAAAATTAAACTATTTACAAACCGAATATGTAAAATCTTATTGCACTACAAGAAAGAGTATTAAGTAATGCACTAAAAATGTTTTTAATTGTTTCTTGAAAATTCGTCATTTTTGGATTGAATGTCCCCTTAAGGGAAAACCTTATATGTCCATGTACGAATTTTTTCATCTCCTTATATGAAATTGTTAAGACATATATGGACCATATATGTTTCATTTTTACTAGGATTGATACTCAGAATTGTTTTATTGGTGTAATTTCAATGGTCAATCCATTTTATTATTGCAATAATTCGGTTGAAATAAATAAACCTTTTTTATAGCTGAATTATATCGCGTCGGTATGAGAGGAAAGTTGAGCTGAAAAGAAGAAGATGCCGTGGAAGACCGAAAAGGTTTGCGCGGTTGCCTTCTATGGTTCGACTGGACGCATTGAAATGGGAGTGATAATGAAAGCGATTCGAGTGACTACGTGTGCGGCATAATAGATTCCTGCGTTGCGCGCGGGGCAAAAACTAGATTTAATCGGGGAAGGTTTCACGAATTCGCAGGAGATGTCGCTGGATTCCTGCCAATTGGGCGGCAAAAACAAGCCAGCGGTTTGCAATCAACTTCGACCGGCAATATATACCGCCAAAAAAGTGTCACGAATTACGAAAGGTCGCCATAAGTGTTACGAAATTGCAGATATTCCGACCAGTTTTGCACCGCAATTTATGGATAATTAAGATCAATTTACGGCGCATCCGCTTAAATTGGGGATATTTGGGAAAAAATAACGAACGTACTGTGTAAACCGAAAGAAAAGAAGAATGACATTTGCGGAAAGTAAAATTTACTGTTAGAAATTTGTACAGGTTTACTTCTAATTATGTTTAAAATTGCCTCTTTTAACTGTTTTATATTTTATATTTAGTTAAAATGGCACAATTGTAGATGTAAATTCAAAATAACTTTGATAGAACTGAAGAATGAAATGAAGAAAAATGAAGTATAAAATACAAGCTGACTCTGTTTTTGTTTCATATTTACATTCATTTTTATGTCCTTTGGATGTAAATAAACAATATTATTGTTTTCATTTCATTAATTTGACCTTCCAGATATTTACAAACATTGCTTTTTTGACTTTGACATAATTATAATTTCTATTTATCTCAATAATGGCTAAACAATATATCTAACTTAAATAGAAATTTAGTAGTGCACTTCATATTTTTTTCCGTGTTGTTATATCATATTAAAAATATTATTAGGTTGGTATAGTAATTGTATAAACATCATGACGATATCCCTTTCACCTTAGAAGGTATAGTAATTTTTATTACAACTTTTTTCTCAGTGTGCTATGGCTCGCCGTCGCAGAGCCTTGATTTCCCCGCAAAATGACCGTACACGGTGCTTTCAGTTGCGATTGGACGTCCGAATTGAAGCGAGACAAAAGACTGGAAAAGCATTTGGCATGTAAAGCGCGGGGAACTAGCAAGAAATTTGATGAGGGAACGGGGAGACACCTGTCGTGCGAGCGATTGCAGTTCGGTCGAGTCAATTATAGTGGATATTTATGAACTTTTCCGAGAGCGGAGCGCAAGGGCAATCCGTTGGCGACTTTGCAATTAAAACGTCCGTCCGCGGAGGATATAAGTCCGCAGGGACATTTTTTCTTCCCCCCGCGTTTGTTTCCCTCCGCCGCAATGCACGCGCGCGCGCAGCAGTAATACTCGAACCCGCGCAAGAAGCGCATTGCTTTGCCGTGTTTACAACGGCTCTTTGCGAAAAACCAAGCTATTTATTTTACATTCAGAAACTCATTAAAATTTTTGCCCCACTTTTTACCGCGTTGCTTTATTGACTGCGTTTTTGCCGTTCTGAAATTATGACGTTATTTCTGCAATTCGCAAAGGAAGGCAGCGTTTCATTATTCATCGCAATCCGTAGAGTGTGTATAACTTTTTTGAGCCAAAAAGTGTTGCCATTATATATTATACTTAAGCGAACAATTACATCTGAGAAAAAGTTTAAAGTAAATATCACCATCTCTTCCAATATCGCCAGGATATATATATATATAACATCGTTAACTTTGCTTGCGGTGTTCAATTCTTACTGAGTGTGAATTTCTCCAATCGATATTTAAGTGAATAAAAATAGGCACGTTCTTTATAATTATAAATTTGTTAAAATTGAAAATTTTACCATACTATGTAATATATTTATGATACTGAAATAGAACTGAAAAACGAAACGTTTTCAAAATACAAAATGAAAGCAGACTTTGTTTTTGTTTAATATTTATATCCATTTTTATGCCCTTTGGATGTAAACAACCAATATTATTTGTTTTGTTCCTTTAATTTGACCTTCCAAATATTTACAAACATTACTTTTGTATATAGACAATATGAAAAACGTTTCATTCTTCAGTTCCACAGAACTGAAACATTTTCAAAAAGCAAAATATAAACAATCTTTGTTTTTATTTTGCATTTACATCCACTCTCATGTCCTTTGGCTGTAAATAAACAATATTATTGTTTTCATTTCATTAATTTGACCTTCCATATATTTACAAACAATCTTAAAAACGTTTTGTTCTTCAAATTCCATTAATTTTAAGAAATATTTTGACTTGATCTTCAATCACTCATATCAGTATAGTTAAATCGAATTGTAATAAAAATTCAAAGGACTTTTCTAAGAGCACAAAAGAAAACTTTACGCGTACATTACTCTTAGCAGGCGGCCGATTATAGTCACAACAATTGGCATTGCGCGAGAGCACGCCGAAGCGTATAAAGAGAAACGAAAGGAGTTTTAGAAACGAACAGATTAAATAAAAGGAAACAAATGTTTCCTTGATTTTACATCCCGTGCGATTCGAGGCGACTACTTTCTCCCGCGCGTTGATCTTATTATTTCGCGGCAATTTTCATTCCGTTTTCGAGCCCATCCGCGCTGCGTGAGGCGGCTGCAAATTGCGCGGAACACTTTGGCTTCTTGCGTAGCGGGGGCATCGTAGAAATTTAATTTAGCAGAAAATATGCAATCTGGATAATAACAGAGCCCGCCCTTCCGAGTGAGAGGTCATTACGGTTGTTATTAAACTTAAAATAACAATTTAGCGTTTAATTAGATTCGCTCTTATAACGCGCGGCTCCTCGTTCGCCTCGCACGTCCGTACGACCGCACTTTTTTCGCGCAATTAAGACGTCAGCAAAAACACCCGGAGACTCATTTTATTTATCAAACGCAATCCTTCGGCTTCGGACAAATTTCATCGTCAGTTTTTGTCCCCGCGCGAGTGGGAAGAAAAAAAAAGGTTCTAGTTATATTTACAATACTGTTTTGCACAATTAAGCTATATACTTCGGGCAAGAGCAATTTTATAATACTGCACGTGCGTGGAATGTAACTGCGCATCTAGAGAATACGGGTCATCGATGCGCAGTATCTTACCACCACGCATTTCTTTTGCAAGACCAGTATCAGTCCGGCGCAACTAGTACCTCGTAAGATAATCCGCAGTGACTGCCCTATCAGCTAAGTTATATCGGAGGGATATTATATGAATATTGTTTACGTAATAGAGAATATAATTATAATGTTTATAGTTGCTTTGTTTATAACTATATTTCAGATATAGAGATCTTTTTTGAACAAAAATTACTTTTTTTTTGTAAAGAAATTTTTTTAAGTTTAGATATGACATTTAAAATGTTAATCTTTGTCTTTAAAAATAGTAATATTTATTCAAATAATGTAATACGGAAAGAAATATGAAGTGCGCTACTAAATTTCTATTTAAATTAGATATATTGTTTGATATCGAGTTCCATCATTTATTTAATCTTCAACACAGTGAACGCAAAGTAGTTTTCGTTGGCAAATTGAGGTTATGTTGAGTCCCTATAAGATAAGTGTATGGCTGAATCAGCCATACATAGTTTATGTAACGTTTAAATATTCAATTTTATTTGATTTAATACGTATGTCCTGCAAATACCATAAATTCTTAATAAGTTAAAAATAAACTCATTTATATAATGCCAAATTAGTAAACTTTTTACTAAAAATTGATACTTTTTTTCTCTCAGTATGGATAAAATTGATTGTTGTATACAAATTTGTAGATGTCACCAATGTTTCGTTTGTTTATAATGCAACATTTGTAAAGCAATTATATTATAATTGTTGTCCACCTAATGAATTTGCACATTCTAAAACGTATGCTGGTATTTCTTTCTCATTTTTATTCAAACTCTTTCTAAAAAGCCAGTCTGTTGGTGGTAGAGGTATGTCCATATCATTCAGGTATATAAAAGATTCTTGAGGATATTGGTTTACTTTAAGCGATGTTGCCAAACTTATATCTGCAGCATACCGATGTTTAATTAATAATAAATTGATTTTACAGAAAATATCAAGATTTATTTCGTCACATTAAACAATACTATTGAGTACAGTTTAAAAAAATAAACCATAAACTTAAGAATTTGAAATTACCAGTAAATAAAAATTCTAATAAGTAAGATTACACTTGATAATTTGCAAATCAGTGATTTAATGAATAATAGGAGGGGGTAAAAGGGCCAATAATCAATTTGCATTTGATCGCGAGCATCAATAAATTAATTTTCGTAACATTTTATAATAATTCAATTTGTCATTGGGTTATTGCGCAACTGATAAAGCCTGACTGGCAATGAAAGCTTCGACCACAACATATTCGAGTGAAATTAGGCATAAGATAAAAGTTGTTATATCGAAAGATCGTATCCGGTTAGAAGAAGGCACCTAAAAACCGCGGGAGATCATTTCGGGCGGTTTGTACTGCAAATAGCTTAAGATTTTTTTTCAAGGATTCAGCGTAAATATTTATAAGGGACATAAGGAGGACGGGTTTCGAATAAAAGAACAGGACTATCGAAATAGAAGTTGGAATTCATTTTTATGAGCGCGCGCGACTATATTTTATTTATGATTAGAAATTGCGATATTTCATTCGCCAGGGGGGGAAACATTCTTTTATTTCGAAGCCGAGATATTAATTTCGTTACGTTTCCTTCGTTAAATTCCACCCCGCGATCATTTTTATGCAGGCTCATTAAATTTCATTTAACGCGCCGCTTTATAATTATTTATTTAAATGATACTTGCACATTTTTATGGATGCTTAATGGTTCAATTGGCAATGAAATAACCAGTTGTGAACGTATAAAAGTACATTTAGTCGGGCAAACGTGAAATATTGCGTTTAAATTCGATTAGAACGAAAAGGCTGCTTAAATTGAATAAATACTTGGATTCAAATTGTCATTTATTAGGGAATAGTATATTTATAAGAAAATAAATAATACGGAACGACAACATTAAACGAAATATTAGCAGTTGCAAAAATAATTCGTACAAATGGAAATTTTACTGGAAAAAAAAAGAGTTAATAATTCGTTTTATGACAAAGTGAAATTTAGTTGACAAAACAAATACCCCGGGGAATATTACAGGCAGAAAATTAAAACAGTTCATTTTCCCATAATAAATTGGATTCGAACCCCACACTGAGAGAAATATTATGGAAAATTTCAAATAATTTATAGTAAACGAACCATATCGAGCAGATTTTCATTTCTTTTTCAAAGTTTAGATTAATTTTTACCATAGTTATAATAGAGAACAATTGAAAATTGAACTGGTAAAAATTAATCTAAACTTTGAAAAAAAAAAAAAAAATGAAAATCTGTTAAATATGATTCGTTTACTATAAATTATTGGAATTTGTCAATTTTCCATAATATAATAAAGTATTTATTCCAATAAACGTATAGAAAATAAACACTTTATTTTAGCATTTATTTCATATTTTATTATAAGTATGTTCATAAATTGTCTTTTGGGATTAGACTCACTTTTATTATGGTAAAATTAACTCATTCATTTTTCTTCGCGTATAATTTTAGTCACACTTTTGGTTGGATTTGGCACGAAAATACGTATTCCTTTCTTTTTGCATCTTTTTTCTCAGTCAGTCTGGTACGTGATTGGCTTTCAGAATGTAAGATTGAAATGGCGAACTTAGGTCGAATCGGAAGGCGAGAAAACAACATCCGTAAGACACTCCAATTGAAGGATGACGATTTTGCGCGACTAGATTTTCGCACGACCGGGAGCGGGAGGGAAAAAAGGTGAAATGCGAGGCGGCGGCGCGCAATTATGCCCGATGGCCGTCAATAATGGCCGAGGGATAAGTGCGCGCGATAGCGCGACCGAGGATGGGCTTTGTCGCTCAATCGAGCCAGCGGAATCCCGATCCGGTGCCCTAAAGCGTCGTCGACTCGGCGCGGCAAAAAGTGGCGCACCGTCGTCAATAATGAAAAATAAACGGCAACGCCGTGGCAGTGACTGCGAAGTGCGGTGATTCGTAAAATTAGACAGGCCAAGACGAAGCCCCGCCATCCGCCAACTAATAATTTCCAGCATGATTTATAAAAGGCGTCGCCGTTATAAAGTTGCAGGCCGCGACAACAACAACGAAATAACTTAGCCGAACGCGCACCATCCATTTGGCCGTTTCTCTCACGAGCCAACTCTCACGTGGTTCCCGCTTTAATAACCGCGCGCGGCGATTCCCGCGTCAATCGTAAACTGCCCTTTACATGAATATTCAAACGAGCGGATTCGTGTAAATAAGAGCGACAAGTCGAAATGGACGTTAGAATGGAACGACCGCTAATTATACGGTGACGGTCGCGGCAGTCCACTGCCCAGGCGCTTGACATAACTCGAAACTCGGGCTATTTAATTGCCGGTGCACGAATTTATCCCCGCTCGCCGGGGCACGTCTAGGCATTAAGATGATTCTTCCAGTACGTGTACGTCAAAAATGTTGTCCGGTATCCAAGGTTCAAGTAATGACGAAAATTGCGGCAAAATTTAACAGAATGTAATGTAAAAAAATATTAATTTTTATATTAACTAAATATTAATATTAATTTTTAATAAAAAGTTTACTAGTTTGGCATTATACTTGCAGAATATCATTATATGGCAAACTAAATTATGAAAATTTATTAAATCAGTTTATTAAAAATTGTTAGTCCATATAGTTTTGTACAATTTGACATTCTGTCTTATGAAGGGCATACGTTAAAGACACTGAATAGTGACACTTAATGGGCAAAACATGTAATAAACAGTTTGTCAAACATTGGAATTCAATTTTTTAAAATTTGAAATCCTTTGGTTTCTAATTTTTAATTTTCTTTTTTCTCCGTGTAGTTATTGTGTGGTTTTGAGTATCATTCATATTTAGTGTTACGCTTAAAGTTGTTAAAAGCATTGTTTTATAATAATAGGAAGAGAGTTGGTCATTAATACATCGGTTTTGCAAGAATTCCAACTCTTAGTTCTTTTCTTGTCTTCGTTCTCGTTGATTACTATCAAAGCAGATAGTCTATAATTTTGTCTCCTGTTTTCCATAGTTTCAATTTGCGGGAAATTGTATTTGGTCGCAGTTTAAAACGAGTATATAATTCTTAGGTGTTAATTATACCTATAAACCGACGCAAGTCGTACTGAAATCATCTGGTGAAGTGGACATATAGTAAAATAAAATATTACTATTTTAAATTAGTAAAATATATCAACACATCGACAATTATTGTTCGCTTTATAGTAATAATTGTCGACAAACTGATACCAACTCCAGGTGGTAATTTTTCCCTTTTTTCAAGTATATAACCGGTTTACATAAGTATTTTTTAGTAATGTCTTTATTTATCATTGGCAATTTAGTCCTAGAAGTACTTCATACTGGTGAATTTGAAATATTGTTTTTTTTTAGCTTTGCTAGTTTGAAGATTTCGAAGTTTATCAATTATCAAACAACGATTATGATTAGTGAAAGATTCTCCAAATTGTGATTGAGACACAAACCTTGGGAGCACTCATCGATATCTTCGGAACAGTCCAATCCTTTGTAACCCGTTGCGCAGGAACAAGCGAACGAACCGTTTATAGGACTCGTGTCACAAATGGCCCCTTCGTGACATGGGTTCGACGTACACGCGTCCTCCAAGTGACAAAGTAAACCTGAAACAATGGCGATTTTATAGATTAAAATGAATGCTCATTGGAAAACACCTATAAACAAACATAGTATAAACATTTTCAAAGAAGAACATAGAAATATTAATGGATATTCATTGGATAACCATGTTACATAAGGCCATCCTGAAAAGGTACCATATTTGATTCGACTGGATTCAGCTGGATTCGACCGTTCCAGCATAGGTGCAATGATTACCCTTAGGGATGTGTTTGGGGTAGGGTAGAGGGGAAGGATAGGGGACATGGCAAGCATTTTGATTGCTTGCTAATACGAATCAAAAGTGAAATAGAAGAAAGAGAAATGGAATGAAATTTGGTCGCGTGCGAAATTTCCGAAAAGACACGAGGAAAGGCACGACTCGTTTCTAGGATAAGAGGTCCCCGTCGGCGAGTGAGCGGGTCGATGTAGATCCAAAGATGGTCATCGTTAAGGACTCATTGCCGCGGGTTTCCATTATTAACGACGGCGGGAGCGCGCGCGCACGAAACTGTTGCGTGACATTTCACAAGAGGCCGCGACGTGTCAATTCGTTTTTCGTATCGGTAACCCGATAACGAGCGGACGGAGCCGAAAACGCTGGCGCGGTCGGCTCGGGGCCCTCCGCACCTGTCGCTCCCCGCGACCTCGACTCAAATAACGATTGCCAGTCCAAACCCGTTTCTCCCTCGAGACGAGCGACTCCCAAGGACATCGCTCGCTTTCGAGATTCCACCGGTGATCCCGTCGATCGCGCGTCCAGTTACGAAGTCGCTTCTTACGCGCAAACGCAATACCATTTGCGAGCGCCCCGTAATGGGCGCGATCGTTAATCGATCGAGATGAAAGGAGTCGGATGTCGATAAAGAAAGGCAACGACTCCTATTTCTTCGTTCTATTTTTGGAAGTCGGCGTCGACTAATCGAATCGCCGATCTTTTCCTTGTTTGATCGGCCTCGTCCGGTACCCCCGTACACGGACAGAGAGAAATATTACAAATTGGAAGCCGGGCGTTTTTCACATTCCAAACTGAATTCAAACTCTATCTCTACTTTTATTACCCTATGGGAGATTGCCAGAGTCGACCTATGGGGCCGATTCTGGTCCAGTACTGTTAGCCAGATTTTGGTAAAGAGATAGGGCTGGTACTGGTTTGAGCTTGGTTATTAACAAGAACAGAAGATAACCAGATGTAAGACATGCTAGGCAAAATATCAACGTCATAGTTGATCCAGACTTGAACCAGTACTGAGGATTTAAAAGAATCGTTCAATGCAAGAGCAACGTTGGATGATTACTGGTAGGGTATAGGTATACAACTGGTACGTTTGGTTATAGGGTATTGGCCTAGTGTTATCACTCCATTACTGGCACGATTCCTTCACTGTACTGGTAACTCTGGTAACAGTTATTATATATATATAACAGATATAATAATTGTTTATATAAATAATGTCATAAATTAGCATTACAATATGAAAGCCATGAGAGTAAGTTAAGGTAGGGTGAAAGCTAGAGGAAGCTTTATGGTTAAAGAAGGTATAGCTTTTGGAGAAGAAGAGGAGGCTTACCGGTTTTTCCATAAGTACATTGGCAGTAGAAGCTACCAACGCGATCGATGCAGGTCGCTCCGTTGAAGCAGGCGGCGCCTGCGCAATCGTCGATGTTGATGCTACAATCGGATCCGGTCCAGCCATTAACGCAAATGCAGGAATAGCTGCCGTGCGAATTGGTGCAGGTAGCCCCGTTGTGGCACGGGGAGGGCTTCAGCGTGCACTCGTCCACGTCGTGCTCGCATTGCAGGCCGGTAAAGGACGGCGGACAAAGGCACGAATATTCGTTGACCCTGTCTATGCACGTCGCACCGTTCTGGCAAAGGTTACCCACACAGTCATCTATGTTTTCTTCGCAGTGTTTTCCACGGAAGCCTGCAACATAATCCATCAATACGCCATTAACATTTAACCCATTCAATAAACTTCAGCACATCTTAAGGTATAATAATTCTAAGGATTACCTTATACTACTAATTCTAATTTAAGTATAATACATGAACAGCTAACGCTGCAAATTAACTCATGGGACAGACGCATTGATAATTCCAAGATGTCACTGAAACTCTTTTCAGATTGTAATTTGAATTTCATATAATTTCACAAAGGAACAATCGAAGAGCTGTACGGTGTTTTGCGCGATTCCCGTCCTCTCGATATTACGCTTTAAATGAATAATAAATTTAATTCCGCCTTTGCAATTCAATGGCTTTAACGTATTCGTGCGCTTTCAGGCAGAATAAATTTCACGTGAAATAAAGACGGCGCGTGATTATGCGTAATAATTTGAATGTCTTCTTGGAAGCGAGGGAAGACGATTGGCGCGGGGCCCCCGATTTCCCATTCGTCGCAAGCTTTGAAGTTTGAGGAATGAAAGAGCGACGCGAGGGAGAGGACGGTGGCATTAGATAAGCGGCAAACTCAAATAGTTGAACGAACCGAGCGCCAACGGTGGGATGCACCGCGCCGGTCGAGTCCGCGAGTGACGGAAGGGAAGCCGCTCGCTCTTGCGCAACCGTCCGATTATGCTTGGTACGCCTTTTTCCAACGCGGTCAATCAAATGTTTGGTCGCGGGGGATTACGGATTGGCGACGGAGTCAGGCAAGGTCTGGCGAGTCATCAAGTTGAATTTTCAATCGGGCTAAAATATAGTCCGGATAGGGCAATCGTACTTCTTGATCAGGCATTGATAAGGTAACCAGATCAGGGTGGGTATATGATTGGACTACCACCTAGGATTAATATGGTCCCTTGGGATTAATGTGGACTGAATATGATAGCACCATCGCCTGGGATTAATGTGGACTGAGAATTCATCAGGGCGTGATCAGGCCATCTATTTGGAACTTGATTTTCAGGTTAACCTAAGGGTATCTTAGGTTAATCTGAGCAGGTTCAAATCCATTTGCCTTATCAGGTAAACCTTCTCCTGCCCATATCCACTATAACCCGGCGTTACACCCACTATTAGGTCCTGATCAGGCAGACCCCATCAGGATCCGATCCAAGTATCGACAATTAAGATCCTTGGATAGAGTCCTAGTAAGGTCCTGAGGTAAATGCTCATATTAGGGTTAGTCATATCCCTAGTATAAATTGAAACCAGGCTGAAATAGAGTCCCAACCGGGTATCCAAGGCTCATGATCGGGACCCAACCAGGTACCCCGACAAGACCTAACATTTTACCAAAAATTTGACAGAACCCTGGCATGGATACCATATGGTATCCATTAGATGGTTACCATTATCTGATTAGCCATATTCTAACCAGATCGACCTGATAAACTTAAGGCAAACCCGATCTCAATTTCTACTTGGGTCCTTGCCCTTTGTCGGGATCGTCGGAGCGGCACCAATCGGATTCAGCGGCACTGATAAGCAGCGACTCCTCGACCTGGCAAAAACTATCGGGCAAAGTGTTGCGAGTTGGCGCCCATGAATACGCGACGAGTCCTTTATCGGAAGAATGAAGTGTAAAGAATGAGCTAATTGATAATAAGCACGCTGGTCGCGGAGATAGCGACGGCTCGCGGTAACACGCAATTAATCGCGTAACGCGATACGCCACGTGGGAAACAGGACCACCGTACGTACCGGCTGGCCGCGGCATATTCTTCCGTTTCAAACCAGCGGAACCGGCATATCGATCAGCGTCATTTTCTCATACGCCGCGGTGTCTTCTTGATTAGCTTTCACCGGATATTGCTTCAAAGATAGCGCACCGCCGATGGCAGTTGTGCATTACTCAGTTGAGACCTTTTCAAATGGCGTTTTTTATGTTTTTGTGTTTGGGGGTACAAGGTTCCCAAATATAGCCCAAGTCTCTAATGTATTGCACCCACAAAACTGTATTTTTAAGAGTATTAGAATATTCTCGTGCGGGATTTCTATTCATCATTATTTGGACAAAATGAAGCCTTACTTATAATGAGAATATATTTTGCTTACCCAGCATTATTATTATAGTTTTCGTTTAAGAATGTTGATTGGATATTACAAATTCAATACAATAATGATATGAAGTAGACTGAGAAAGTGCATGTCAAATTTTTCCATCCACTGAAACAAACTGCAATTTAAATCAAATGGAATCTTTTTGGTAGAACTAGACATCTATTTGATTGGAATAGATTCCTATTTGAGAGAAGCAGATTCTATTTGAATATATCCCGCGTGGAAAAAAATAGTCCGGATTTAATCTGGATGATGTTTGGCTAATCATCTGTGGAAAAGCTGGTTATAATATGGAGAAAGTCTGAATATTAGTCTAGTTGTGACCTGGATAATGGTTGGGAAATGTTCCAATTCCAGACATAATGTTAGGCGAAAAGTATTTAAGTTGCATCTGGATGTAGTTTGGATATAATCTGGACCAATATCTGGATAAAAGCTGGATATCCAGATATATTCCAGATAGGATAATACGTCTGGGAGTGAAATATTATCCAGCCTTTATCCAGATCAGAATCCAGATTATATCCAGATGCAATCGAGATGCTCTCAAAGTTCATATGAACAATAATTGAAAAAAGGAGGATATTTATTTTCTTCTACAAACACACGATATATTTCGTTATAACAAGTTTAAATTTTCTTTCTCCTCTTTTTCACCGCATCGATTAGCTTTGTAATAGAAAAGAATGACTCGAGTGGGCGAGTATTTCGTTCCTATACTTTACCCACAGTTACGTGCGCGAGCATTAATTACGAAAGGTAAGTTTCGCGTTTATTAGTCCAATACATTGCCGATTAAATCCGCGTGCGCGGCCATTAATATGATTTTCCACGGATATCCAAATAGTTTGATGTTGTTTGGAAAAATGCTATTATGTAAACATGCGCGCAGAAGTGTACCCTTTATATCAAGAGTCGGTGGAGTGATATATAACGCAGCCGGGTATGGCCCGCAGTTAGCGTCTAATGGCGTGCATAATTTATGCCCCGATAGTGCGCTCTTGGTTATCGGCGCGGCTTCGTATGTACTCGGCCGAGAAAGGAACACGACGATGACACGAGGCAGGGCCCCCGAACAACCCAGGAAATTCTTTAACCACAACTTTATTATATCGCAACGTCCTCGCTTATAAAGACTCGTTTAACATTAATATTAACGCGAGGGAGCCCCCCGGATCCATGCAAAACTAAATCTCGTACAAATAACGGAACCCGAGGAACATGGCTATTAACCCGCAGCCATTGCCTTTTACCTTCCTCGCCACCAGGCTAATACCAAAAATCAAACTCCATTATATCCAATTATCTTATTATAAATAATGCGGATTTATTACTTTTTACGTATCCCTTCGGTCTCTAAACCGCCTTCTCCGTTCAACCAACTCTACACGGGAACACTACTCCCCCCCCTCCCCTGCCCCTTTCTCATTCCCCATACGCAGCAGACTTTAACCGATTCTCATTGGGCATGGATTACCTGCGACAAAGTCCAGCCATCGCATATTAATTTCGACCACGATCCTAAGGAATTTCCATTCCATGGCTTCGCTTCTCATTTTACTTGCTCACACGTTTTTCAACTCTGCCTCAATGAGATTTAAGGTCGGCTGTCCGATCAATTGCCGTCACATTGCAGGAAACCAAACTCGGCCATTTTACGAGCACTTTCCCTAGTAAAAATTGACCGGGCATGTAATGGTTGGCCTGTCAGGGGCCAGGAGGAGTGACGTCACCTTCCCAGGGTCCCGCCTGGCCAACCATTACATGCCCGATTACCGCCCGGTGAATTTTTACTAGGGTTATCGTCCACTTGTTGATAAATGTACAAGTACCCTAATAAAAATTGACACCGGGTTATAATAGGGTATATAATGGTGCGCCTGTCAGGGATTTAGTAGGGTGATGTCACCTTCCAAGGTCCCTGCCGGGAGAACCATCATATGCCTGGTTACCGCCCGGTCAATTTTAATATTGGAAGTATCTTTAGTAAAATTTGAAACCTGGGTGAAATATGGTCTCGATCGGGCATCAAAGACTTCAAGATTGGGGTCCGACCAGGCACCCTGACAAGATCAACATTCCAACAAAAATTTTACAGAGCCCTGGCATGGGTACCATTGTGTTACCTAGTTCTAATGTGGCATCCCAACTGGGACCATATCAATACCCAGTGTTACATTTCCCGATTAGGTTATTTGGCCTGATTAATTGGATTCGAACCTCAAAAGACAATTTATGAACATTTTTATGATAAACTATGAAAGAAATACTATAATAAAGCATTTATTCCAATAAATCTGTATAAATTCCAATAAATTTATAGGAAAAAGTACTTTAATTTAGCATTTATTTCATATTTTATTATAACTATGTTCATAAATTGTCTTCTGGGGTTGGAATCCAATTTTTTATGGTAAAATTAACTCTTCATTTTTCCCATTTCCCGTTTAGTCCCAACCAGGTAATCTGTAAATAAGGCGTACCATATCCAAGCCATATTAGGGCCCGATTTAAAACGTGAAACACCCGATTTCATTGTTACCAAGATAACACCTAGACCATATTTAATCTTCAAAAACGTTAAATTGCATAAAATTGTTCAAAGTCAAACCGATCAACTGTATTTACCAAAAGTTTCGATGAGGGGGTGAGGGGGACGGAAGGAAGATGTCAAAGAAAATGACGAATAATCATTAATAAGAACAAATGCCAAGGGCGACAAGTGACGACGGCCGTCTAATCGGTGCGAGACGAATCAATTGCCGTTAATATCGATAGCGTTGAACGAACGAACAAAAAAGAAAAAAAAAAAAAAAAAAAAAAAAAAAAAAAAAAGAAAGAAAAAGAAAAAGGACAGCCACGAATAAAAAGGATATTTGATCGTTGATTGGTCTCGCGCTTTTTATTAGCTCGTGATGTTATTTATCAGTGATTTTCTTGCGAACGCTTTTCAACGGCATCGGCTGCCGCGCAATCATTATAATTCTCCGATTTCTTCATCTAAATAACGCCTACGTTGAAGCGAAAATGACGTAACAATTGGTTACTCCTGTTTCTTCTTTATTTTACAAAAGCAAACCCGACATATGACATTTGCACGGAAATGGAATCAATACGTCGACGCGTGCAATATATAAAAGTTTCATTTTTCGTTTAAATTCCCTCGTATTTTATTTTTCAAGCAAACCGCGAAACAGACATTTTGCAAAGTGCCGGGGGAGAATCAGGAAACTAGCGAAATAATGAAACTGGACGGGGAGTGAGACGGAGATAGAGATCGGAGCAATGGGAGGAGTGGCCGCTATTTTGCAAGGGCGAAAGTGACACGAGTGGAAACCTGCAAAACGTGACGAAAGGGGTTACGTGGCGCTCGAAATATTATTATTTATATTTCATTAGAGTGTGTATGTGTGGAAGGTAAGGTAAGCGGTCGCGCCCCTGCCGACTAACGACCGTTTCGCTCCATTATTGTTAGCATTAGGATAATTTTGTCATAAATACTACCTAGCCGCGTGTAATTCTAATTTACAAGTTTTAGCTGGAAAAGTGTAATTACCGGCCGGTGCCTTTCTAATCACAATATCAGCGCCGCGGAATGCGGGCAATAAAATTATTTTTATATACCAACACAAAAAGGGGTACCGAGTAAATAAATCAGCGGAAAGCGGAATACGGAACGGAGGATTATTCAAATAATAATTGGCGTGTAATTTCACCGAAGGCATTGGCGCGCGTCGATGGACGTTTAAAGGGATAACGCGCGGCTCTTATCCCACCCGGCGTATTTGAATTTGTGGGCGTAAGGCCATTTTTCGCGGCGTCTTTTTCCGGCATTCTACGCGGCTTATTTGAGAAAAGCCGCGCGCGGTCTCCGCTCTCTGTCGGGGCCGCGCGCAACCGCCGCTCTCCCTCTCCGTCGCGGGGGCCGAGGTGTGGCAACGTCGCGCCGAGAGCGGGTGTGCGTTCCGAGGCGCGGTGGGGACTGTGGGAAAATTCTCATGCGCCGAGCGCGGCAGCCTCGCCGCAGCGGCGCTCAACTGGCCGCGCGCGCAACCGGCTCCGATAGACCGACCGACCGACCGACCGACCAGTCGGCACACGGCCCGAGCGCCAGCCCAGCCAGCGGGCTCCTACGAGCGAGCGACACTTCCTGCTTTCACGGCGCTCATTCTCGATTCACGATCGCCGCCGCCCGTCCCTATTCGCATGCGTGTCGAAAGATCATGATCATTACCCCGCTGGATGCTCGCTCGGGTGACGCGCCAGGATCCACTGCGATCATTACTTATCGACGTAATTATTCTTTGATTGATTAGCGATTGTCTGGCTTTCGTAACGCTAGGCGGTTATTATCGCGATCCAACGCGATCAATATTCCGCGAGCGCCAAAAAGTATTGAGACAAAGTCAGCTCGTTGGTCCGACGGGTCGCATTCGTGGTACCAGGAGAGGATTTAAAAGTCCAGGGGGAAATGTTGCGGGATATTTTGGGCGTATCGGTGAAGTGTCGACCGTCAGTCTAAATGATTCTGCTGTTTCATAAATAACTTTTTAATTGTTTGTGAATAATTTTACGACGGTTCTTTACATTTTGGTGCAATAGACTAAGTCAGAGGATTTGATGTATTATATACTGAGAAAAAAGTTGGGATGAAAATGATTATACTGTATGTAAAAATGGGGACAAATGACATCTTCTTGTCTTAGTTAATATACTGTTTAAAAGAGGTTATAAGAAAAAGTAACATGTTGTATCATAGTAACTTGTACAATACTGATAATCTCTTTTAAAATGTATTTTAAATATGACAAGAATTGTAATATGTCCCCATTTTACATACAGTATAATAATTTTTATCCCAACATTTTTCTCAGTGTAGATTAACGTTTCCACCTAATTTGTGGTCATTATCAAAATCAAACATTTTATGAACCACATAACTATTGTTATTTTTGGTCTTCAAGTAATATGTAATTAGTTATTGTGTGGTTCTAAGTATAATATTTTGAAATTGTATTTCTTGTTTCGTTTTATAATTGGTTTATCAACGACATTGGTTAATGATACTTAATGGATAAAACATAAAATAAAATGCTTATCAAAACTTGTATGACTCAAACTTTGTAGCGAAATACTTTTAAAAAGTACTTACGGTCATTTGTGTCGTTTTTTTTTATATCAACTTTAGTGTATCTTAGTAAAAATGAAACATATATGGACATATACGTTTCTTTTTAATACATATGTGGTCACATAGGGACATATATGTTTTTTCTCAATTCATATATAGCAATATAGTCCATATATGATTCATATATGGTAATAATTATTTTCCATATGAGCAAATTATTAAAAGCATATATGGCTAAAATATTATACCAATTATTGCCATATATCAATCATATATATCCACATATTACCATATATGGATTAAGAAAGAACATATATGTCAACATATGGCCATATAAGTTTTATGAAAAATTATATATGTATCTGATTTTTACCAGGGTAATGTTCATAAATTAAAATCCATTTTATATTACTCTTTTACTGGTTGCTTTAGATGTTACACCGTGAACAATATTAATATCGTTGTCACAAGTTTAATTGATTATAGCCTGCAACTCCTTGTTTTTAACAGATTATCCCGAATCCAATTATAAACTGGAATTGCCGTGAAAATAGTTCCCTGCACTTTATGGCTGCATTCCCGTTGAAATTTCGCACACAATTTTAGCCGCGCCAAGTTTGTAAACTGTCTCTCCGCGCGGCGAGTCGCTGAAACGCGTGGCTAATTGAGAACCCCTATCGATGGCCGCATTAGGGAGGTCAACGTAGCGAGGTACGCGCTCCCCCCCACCGTACGGCGCCGGCACCGGGTGGCCACGAGCGCGTCACGGGGGTGCAACGGCAAAAATTATTTCACCAATCGCCCGCAAATATGCCCTAATCGCGTCACGAGCCATTCGCGTGCACATTTCCAACGGGAAACCCAGGCTCTGTAGACTTTCATGAAGTTCTTATCTAATTTCTAAATTTTGGAACGTAGCCTACACTGAAAAAAAAAGTTTTAAGTGCTTCCAACTGGATGGTAGAGTTGATGAAGGCATACTTGAAACAACCATATTCGAGTTAAATCTCCCATATTTATATAGTTGAATTGACTCGATATTCCAATTGAATAATTGAAATTATTGAAATGACAGTCGGTGTATATCTCACGTGACGAAACAGTGACGTTGGAGCAGTGGTTTAACTTTTAACTCCATGTTAAAATATCTACCTACTGAGTTCAAATCCTAGCCAAGGCGAGATTATGAAAAGATTTTTTATAAAATTATTAAATAAAATATTTTTCCTTACTCAAGTATACATAGAGTTAATTAAACTCAAAAGATATTTTATTTGTATTAATAAAATGAGCTATGTCAAATTATAAATAAGGTTGGACGTATTTGACTCAGAAAAAGAGTTGATTCAATTCGATTTTACTTGATTCAAAGAAATTTAGCAAAGTCTACGGGACCCTGGGTGCGCGCACTTACGTGCATCTGGTTACGTGATACTTATCCAATTACGGCGCCGAAACGTCGCTTAATGAGAGCTTTCATTTTTATCCTCCTTCCTATGCGATTGCGACGTTCCACTCGTCCTGCGAATTAATGCCATTGTTGTTGCGACAATTAGCGATTCATTGCAAATTTTACAAGCACGCCGTTCTCGCCCCCTCTCATGGTCTCACACCTTTTTCTCGTACGCTACGATCAAATTCATTTGCACCATCGATTGTGATACTGCGTGTGATAGCAACGTCACACTTTCTATACTTGGGAACGAGATATCATCCAGTTTTTGCCAATTTTTTAGTGCTACGTAACTAAGCATACCGTAGAGCACTTTACGAATGGAATAGTAATAGAATGAGAGAAAAATTTTTTGTAAAAATTGTAATCTTTTGTTGTAATTTGAGGACGTAATGGACAAGGGCAAAAAATTATAAAATGTATTCATAAAAGAGGTACATATTATAATTTTTTGCTAAAGTTTTTGAACTATACGAAATAACTATTTCTAATATACTAATTTAAAATTTTTTAATCATTTAGTATCCCATGTAATGATATTCTATAAGTATAATGCCAAATTAGTCAACTTTTCACTAAAAATTGATATTATATACATATATATACTAAACAAAATTGGAAAATTACTATCCTAAGTTAGTAAAAAAGTGTCAGCATTCTAAGAATGATTTTCAACAAATTGATAAGTTTTGCTAATTTAGGCAAAAAAAAAACTCAAATTTTGCAAATATATAACCAGTTAACTAACAATGTCAGTAATTTTGATTAATCTCATCTCTCCGTCTACGTTTCTTCCATTTGACGTCATTAAAAATGTCGATATACCGCGAAGAGCAAACAAGTGTTTGGCACCGCAACGGTGGCTGACGACTGCGCGAGCAACAGGTGTCATTGAATGTGAAAAGTGTTCCTCGAAGGCGGATTTATTTCACCCTTGGCTGAAACGGGAGCGCGGACGCGAGAAACTGCCGGCTCCGTTCGAGGGGATACTCCGGCGAAGCCATAACGCGGCTGGGAAAAAATATCGAAAGAGTCTTCGCTCGGCGGAAAGTATGCGTGGATTGCGAGCAAGGGAAGCGCGCAGTTTCTGAGCAACAGGTATCCAAGACTCCTTCAACAGGTTGTTTCGCATGCGAAACGTGTCCCGTCCGATCCGCGCCTACCTCTCCGGCGTCGGCTGCTGGCTATTATTGTTCCCTGCCAACGAGAAGCGACGAGCAATAATTCTGGCTTCCGCGTTCGTTTTAACAACTTTTCAAAACCCCTTTTCGTTATTGCCTCACGCACGTCTTTTTGCGTATTACTCGACTCGACTCAAAGCCCGTTCGGTTTATTGTCAGGCGCACGGCAACGACTCCATTGGCCAAATGTTTTTTTTTTAATTTGTTATCCCAGTCGAATAATATGAAAAATTTGTTACATTGTTTAATTAATTTAGTAAGAATTTGTGTTATTTGCAGAAGGACATACTTACTGAATTAAATAAAATGAGTATTTAAACGTTACATAAACTGTATGTCTGATTTAACGATACACTTATCTTATAGGGACTCAACATAACCTCAATATTTTTTTATTTTTACGTCTGTTAATTTGTTGTATCTTAATTTTCTATTTCGACCGTATTTTTAGTCAACAGACCAATTCACTCAAAATAAATTTTCTGAACTAAAACTCAAATTGACGTTTCGACTTTTATTTTAGTCTTTATCAAAATCTTACGACTCATGACTGGTTTAATTAAAGCATTTCAGACTGGTCTCACTCATATCCCACGTTGATTGAACAAATAGACGGTGGCGGCGCCACCAAACAATCACGCATCACCTTACATTTTATACTTTTAACACAAAGTTTTCAAATCTTAAGCAAACATGTCATTTAACTTATCTAAACTCAAAAGCCATACTCTCTTAACATCACTGTAAGTAACATGAAAATTTTAGGCATCATAAGCAATAAATATGGTTGGAAGAATAGTTATTCAAAGTCGACGTTGAGGAACCGTCGATTCATGCTAATTTTACGCGATATTTCTCTGCGTGGAGCGTATGTATGCGCATTTGGGAGAGCGAGGGACCGGTGTCTTTGCACGTAACGAAGGATGCCGGTAGGCGCTGGCATCCGAACAATGGTCACGTCATGCGAGCGTCATTCTTTAGGTATAATCAGTGGGACGAGCAAGGGCTGTAAAGTCCTTGAAAAGTACCGCTTAAAAGGACAAACTTGTCTTTATTTATGATTTGGAAATAAAATGAGCGCAGAGTCCCGGAGAGCGGAGCCGGCCCGGACCAACCCGCTCGGCCAGCGGAGAGCCACGACTACTTGCCACCGCGCTGCCACGCACACCAGGGCGTGCCAATACCACTGCAAGTATAAGTACGAGTGTGCGCGCGCGCGCCGGCCGCAGGAACCGGTTGTGTGCGACGTCAACTCTAGCGACTCTAGCGCACGAATATACTCATCGATCAAGGGCGCGCGCGCGCTTACTAATGGGCAAAATATTGGCCATTACCGGGGCGCGGTAACGAACGGCCAAAGAGGATCTAGTAAAACTGAAATCGGGCTGAAATATGGAACCGATCGGGCATCCATGATTCTGGAGATATCTTAATTGGATAACCAGTCAGTCCCTGGTTAAATTTGTACACTAAAGACAAATTATATAGTAACATAGAGACGGATATTATTTATTTACTTATGACGAAATTAGAATTAATACAAACTTTAGTCTAGTAAAATGGAAAATTTTAATTATAAAAATGAACATAACTTTAATTCTAAAAAATTATACTATTAAAAATAGCAATTCTATATGGGTATAACTTGACCACACCTTATTTCGACTTAGTTAAACCCAGACTTAGATATTATAGAAAATTCACGTTTGCTTGTATTGGGGCAACCCGATTTTAACCTGACCGGGCCCTGACCTGGTTATCATGGAGAATTCACGTTTGTTTGTGTTGGGGCAACCCGATTTCAACCTGACCGGGCTTCAACCGGATTACCATTGGTGTCTACACTGTAAAAACAGGCGTTCTTCAAGCGTTCCGAAAAGAACGGGAACGGCAATAAAACGTTCTGAAAAAAATTAAAGCGTTCCCCACAGAACACTTGCACACCAAACGTTCTGGAGAGAACGTTAGATGCGTTTTCAATATTTTGGAACGTGTTGAAACGTTCCATAAAATAGAACGGATAATTCAGAACGGATAATGTGTTCTGTACGGAACGTTTCATGTAAAAAAGAACGTTTTCATTATCAAACGTTCCAGATGTCGGAACGCAAAGACTGCGAAGAACGTTTAGGTTTTTGACATTGTAATTATTTATATTCACATAATCATTAGAATTAAGTTTCTCCGATATATATAAATATTTAAATATAAAAATATAAAATTCATTTAAAATTGTCAATACGAAATAAATTTAATAATTTATTTTAAATAAAAAATTAAAAATAATAATAACAAAAAATATATGAAAAAGTATTATTTATTTTCATTAAAATTAAACTATCTATTAATTCAAAAATATATAAAGGAATAAAAATGAAATGATTACATTTCAATAACTAAAATATCGTACAGTCCACATTGCAAATGTTTTCTTATGATCGAAATTTGAAACACACTTAACCTAACCTCTTACGTTCACATGGTTGATGCCGCGTGCGTGAACTTGGCACGTTTGTTTTGTGTCGTGAAACATTAAAATGTATAAAACAAAATAATGGGCCAATAATATTAATACATAATAAAACTTATATACATTGATTTTAATATCATATTAATATAGAC
>JABFPN010000868.1:0-36831 GCA_022817305.1 Leptoteleia sp. ZL-2020
ACCTTAAAGAGAAAGCTCCAACCTTCATAATGAAGAAAAAAAAAAGTAAATCCGATGAAAATTAACGAAGTTATTGCAGTTTGAAAATTGTTAATTTTTCATCGGCGCAAAGTGGCCTTTTTTTTTTTTTGCTTAGTGTATTTATAGAATATTGTACAATAATATTCCATCATATTAATGGTAATATTACATAAATATTACGAAATATTTATGAGATATTACAAAAATGTAATCGTACGGACATTCAAATATTTATGCGTTATACCGTACAAGTATTTGTACGCCAAATAATCATATAAATATTATGCGCTATATGAAAAGCGCATTATTATTTTGCGCTCGCGGGGCACATTTGAGCGCAGTCGTTAAAAGTTCAAATAAATTCAAATCGAATATTTGACAAGGCTATAAATTACTCAATGCTATCAACCAATCACATTAAATTTACATTTATGATCTACTTTGCACAACCTAGACCGTTAATTTCACGGCTAAATGTTTGTTCAATGTCCCAACGGGGCATTAAAGATTCCGCCCGAGACACCAATGCGAATGTTTTTTTTCTTTATTCTTTTTCATTATTTCATTATTTCTTTTCCTCTTCTTCTTCTTCCTTTTTTTTTTCTTTTTACATCACGTGAACCCGCGTAATGCATTGCACAGGCATTCGGTTGTATATCGATCGCACTCACGCAGTTTGTCTCTCTCGTCCATCTTTTCTTTCTCTTTCCATAATTGACTGTTTCTCGATATTATTAACGAGCCAGGCGACGGGAATCTTGTTAAAAGTTCTTTACTCTTCAATCGCATTCGGGCATAATTGTTTCAACGAGTTTAATTGATAAGGAAATCAAAGATGCTTTCAATTTTAGCACTTTCCTTTCGCTTGTTTTTTTTCTTCTTTCTTTTTTTTAACTCGAGACGAACAGTATCCGCTTCCGCGCAGGATTAACCCTCATTGCGCATAATATTTATGTGATATTTTATCAATATTTTGTGTAGGAAGTAAAAATAGTATTTAACTATTCAAATGTCCGCACGATTATATGTTTGTAATATTGTATAAATATTTTGTAATATTAATGTAATATTTTACATAATATAGTGCAATATTATTGCACAATATTATGCGGTGGACATTTTAATATTTGTACAATATTTACGAAGAATATTTTACAAATATTTGTTGTTATTATGGATAATGTGTTATTCCTAATAGCGCATAATATTATTGCTATAATATTGTTAAAATGTTTTATAAATATTATCGAGTAAATGCGTATTTAATATAGTATAATAAATTTTTATATATTTATTTTAGTCTTATAAATATTTTGCAATATATGTAATATTTCACATAATATGGTGCAATATTATTGTACAATATTATGCGGTGGACATTTTAATATTTGTACAATATTTACTAAGAATATTTTATAAATATTTGTTGCTATAATATTGTTAAAATCTTTTATAAATATTATCGAATAAATGCGTATTTAATATAGTGTAATAAATTTTTATATATTTATTCTAGTCTTATAAATATTTTGCAATATTAATGTAATATTTCACATAATAAGGTGCAATATTATTGTACAATATTATGAAATATTTTGAAATATAAATAGAATATAACATAAATATTATGCGGTGGACATTTTAATATTTATAAAATATTTACGAAAAAATATTTTACGAGTATTTTTTGCTATTAGGGAACATAATTGATTACGCTTGTACCTTTCATATTTTTAAAAACAATTAATCCATATCTTATGACATGTGTACACATCACGTGTTTTTCATGTATATAGCCACTGTGACTTTACACAATTACATTCTATAGTTGCAAAAGTTTACTTTACTTTACCGAGCAAATGTTTTTTTATGAACACGCCACAGTAATTGTTTTTGAATTACAATTTCTGATAGTTTATTGGTATATTTAAACAATTGGCAATTATGGACCCATATACCTTCACCCCCCCCCCCAAAAAAAAAGAGGTTTTTAACCTCTTTTTTACTTTTAAAGAGAGACACCTTTTTTAATTTTATTGATGGAACGGAAGAAGGAAACGTTTTGGAAATTGAGCATATAAAAAAAGCTATGTTTGTAAACATTTGGAAGGTCAAACTAACGAAATAAAAGCAATAATATTGTTTGTTTATATCCGAAAGACTTAAGATGGATGTAAATACAAAACAAATACAAAGTTTGTTTATATTTTGTGTTTTGAAAACGTTTCATTTTTCAGTACCATATTTTATTGTTATATCTTTTTTTCTTTGCAAGCAATATTTGTAATTGAATTTAAATAATATTTAAATTTATTAGTTGAAATCATTAATAAACGAGGACGTAAAGAAGTACTCGAGTTTCACTGCAAAATCGTTCGAATTATGTAATAAAGTTAAATTGGGTTATATAAAATAGATATGGATATTATATTAGGCTATTAAAATAATGTCTTAGTAAGGTTTCATTAACACGAGATCAAGTATGTTGCGACACAGAAAAAAAAAATTTTTGTTGAATGGCAATTCCTGCAGATCATAAGTATGGTTTCATTCGAACTGAAATTGTTTTTATCAAAGTGCTCTTATGTTCTCACGAAAAACGTCACGTTAAATTGAATCTGGAAATAGGCACAAGAAGTTGTTTCGTGGTTTAAACTTGAATTTTTCTACTGCATTCCCACTTTAATAAGATTTTTCTCTTACTTTTGATAGATTTCCAGGTTGAAAAGTGTACAAAACAATCGATTTCAGCAATAATTTTCCAATAAAGATTATTATTTTTTAATAAAGATGTTTTCCGAACACACATTTGGATAATTCCAAATTAACCTCAATGATGGCGTTGTTCTGAATGCTAACCGAATACGTTATTATAAAAATGATAAAGAAATTTGGTAATTTTAAAGGTTAAGATTTTTAACAAACTGTTTGACAATTCTTATTACATGTTTTCTTTTGCGACTATTGTATCATAGTGCAGTTTATGTTTTTTTTTCCAATTATGAATAATTTATCTATCAATCTTTCTTCTTTTTATCCCTTAACGTACCAGAAAAATGATGTTTTGCACTTTTCAAACAAAAATAACTCATATTATTTCATTTTCTGTAAATATTTCTTTTATAACAACCCTTTAAGAGGAGGACAAAGTGATAGAATCACGGAATTAGGGTTATTTTTAATCACATAATACATTGAATTTTTTTTTTATAATAACAACCAGACAAACATTCTTTATTCATGGGAGAACTTGATGGCAAAATTTCTTTAATTTTATAATATAATATGATTGTAAAATCTTGTTCCTACGATTTTTTATCATCAAAGCAACATTTAAACATGGGGACAAGATTTTTCGAATATAATGCACAATAAAATTAAAAGAACTTTGCCATCACGTTCTCCCTTCAATAAAGAATGTTTGTCTGGTATTTTATATGAAAGAAATATTCAGTATATTACGAGATTTACAATAACCCCAATTCCGTGATTCTATCACTTTGTCCTCTTAATAATTGCCAAGAAATATTTTGAAGAAATGAAGTCAAAAAGTTTGGTAACTCTTCTTTCTGCCCAAAGAAAGTTTATAGGTTAAAATTTGTTACCAAACTCTTGGATAATTCTTGCTACATTTTTGCTTTTTTCCCCATCCACTATTTTATCGCGCAGTTTGTTAAAAAAAAATTTCCCCAATTATGAATAAATTGTCTGGCAACTTTTTTTCTTTGGTTATTTGCAGCGATTCAATGAAAAGCCACGTTAGTTTGCTACGAATAATACAATTGTTTGCAGGTAAAGTAAGGAGCAGCTTAGTCGAAGACTGACCGGCCGTCAGCATGAGCACGAGGAACGCACAAACAAATTCAGGGCATGTTGTGGTCGACTCGGCAAACACGGCAGGAAGTTCGATCGAGGCTTTCTTCGCTGAGACAGTCGTCTTGATCACAGGCGCGACAGGTTTTCTGGGGAAAGCGCTCCTGGAGAAACTTCTCAGATCATGCCCGCGATTGTCCGCCATCATCGTACTGATTCGTCCAAAGAAAGGTCAGACGGTCGAGCAGCGGTTCAAGGAACTCATCAGCAATCCGGTAATTACAATTGGGCGCCCCAACAAACGCGGTGTTGTGACAAAAAAGAAGAACAAAAACAAAAACAAGTCAATTGCGTTTACGTGTTTTGGCTTTTCAAACAACGCACAACCTTACAGGGAGAGAAATGTCATCCCTGCACTGAGAGAAAAAAATATCAATTTTTAATAAAAAGTTTACTAATTTGGCATTACACTTATAGAATATCACTTTGCGGAAGACTAATTGAAGAAAATTTCTTCGATTAGTTTATTAAAAATAGTAATTCTATGTAATTTCGTATAATTTAACAATCTGTTTATTAAATTTTAGGAAACTGTTTAATAATTGGTTTATGAATGATATAGGCAATAGGTTAGCAGCACAGAATGGCGACATCTAACGGACAAAACATAAAATAAATAAAAAGTTTGCTAACAATTTGTTATCCCTGGTTTGTTAAATTTTAATATTCTTTTCTCTCTGTGTACAAGCGAATAATGTCCCAGGGACATTACATGAATATTATTTATATAGTAAAATAATATTCTTGAAATATTATTTAACATAAATAATATTAAATAATACCCCAGGATTGTGCTACGAATATTATATGTCAATTTCAAATAACATTCCTGGGATATTATTTTAATATTCCAGAGACTTTAAAAAATGAATTTAAATCATGTGGACTGAAACAACGCCTAAAAACTAATTCCGCATGATTTAAAGCTTATAGAGATGTAAAATTAGGATGAATTGATAGTTCCTCAACATAAACTTCATGTTTATTTATTGCTTAGAATACCTAAAGCGTGTTTGATTAACATGAATATTCCATGTTAAATTTATACAACATAACATGATGGGTTTTAGTTTAGTGGCGCCACCACTTTGTTCAATCAACATGGATAATAAATGTTAATATAACCTGAATTCTTTGTTTAATCTTACAAATTTATATTGAAAAGTAAGAGATTTTTCATGTTATTCGAACAAGTGCTTACGTATCATCCAAATAAGAAGAACACAAAACATAATTTTTATGAAGCGAACAATTCTTTTATAAGACTAGAGTATGGTGATAAGCATGTAGATAAAATTTATCGAACTGCGAAACCTGACGCGCTTTTATTAACATTTGTTAACCTAAAAATGTCAAAAGAATGATTTGGATTTCATTAAGGTCATCTATATATATATAACTATAACAATGCCATGAGAAACACTTGCACTTGCTGGAAATATTACTAGAAAATCGATGAAGAAAAAAAATTTGATAATTTAATTACTAAAATAATAAAATTAAAGTGGCAGTTTTAAACCTTGACTCGTCAGGACGCTACCGCGACCGTCAAGATTATTTGGATGGAAATATTAATACTCTAAATTAAAGTAATAAAGTGAGAAAAATATGACAGAAAAAATGTCATACATACAAATGACTGCTTTTAACTGGGTTTCAGATGTATATTCGTCTTTCAGTAAAAAATTACTGTTTTTTAAAAGGAAACATTTCTGTTTTATTTAGAAATATAACATTTAAAACTAGTTTCTTTGCTTTTAAAAAAATTTTACTAAAAGACGGATATACATCTGAAACACAGTTAAAAACAGACAGTTCTGTCATATTTTCCTCACTGTACACTCTGGGTCCTTGTTCTCAAATCAACGTGATTGAATCTAGTTATTTTTAATGTGATTGTAAATTTGGCAACGCTGTGTATCATGAAGCTGAGTGTATCAATAAATCCAATTGTATCTCAAGCTTCACGATACACAGCGTTGCCAAATTTGCAATGACTTTAAAAATTAACGAGATTCAACCATGTCGATTTGAGAATAGGGACACTATTACTCAACGTTGCATTAATATTAAGTAAATTTTGTAGGAAAGCTTCAGTAATATGTCCGCCATTTTGTTATAATGTTCCCAGAATGTTTCTATAATGTTGCTACGTTATCGTAATGTTATATAGGAGAGCCATTCCAATTTCATCACAACATTGCATATCATTGCTGGGATGTTTCATTTAACATTGCAGTAATGATGTTTTGCATGAATGTGTAAGGTGATTCCTGTAAATAAAAGAAGTTAGAAAACGATTTAATTTCCACTAAATTCCATTTCTCTTAAATTGTATCCTTTCTTTCCTCGTGGAAATAGAATGGATTGGATGAAGAATATGATTTTCATATTTTAAACTTCCTTCCAGTGCTATATAGCACTAAGCCATTGCACTATTCAATAGTGAATAGCACTATCCTGTTGAAAAAGTCTTATAGATCCATATAGGACTGTTTCTAATTGTATCTATAATCTGTATGTACCTACATGGAATCTCAAAGAAGAATGCAATTTTATCAACATTACAAATAGACGAAGCTTTTATTACTCTAATATTTAGAATTCCATATATATGCATAGATCAATAAGTAAATGCACATAAGGTGAAAGTATTCTATCATAATACAATGCAGATTTGGACACTGTGTGAACAGAAACCTCATAGGTATTTATAGATACAATTAGAAACAGTCCTATATGGATCTATAAGACTTTTTCAACAGAGTAATGAATTGGTACCATTTAACATTACCCTTCAATGTTGGAATGCGACTGTTTTCTAGTAGAACTTTGTCAACCCTTAAGGAAATTTCTTTAGACGATAATGCTAACGTTATCTGTGGGTACTTTATTTTTGTTTTGTATTCAATTCTTTTGTGTCCTTCAAAATGCAAACAAAATATTTCTGCTGATATTCCAATGATGGTCTTCTATATGTTAGCAAGCATCGTTTATTAATACTTCAAAAACGTCTTATTCTTCAGTTCCTTATGTTACCTATGGTTTATTGTTTAGGTTTACGATAGAGTGCGATGGGAATCACCGGGTTCACTGAACAAGGTATACGCGGTGAAGGGTGACGTGAGTTTGCCGGGTTTGGGCCTGAGTCCGGAGGACCGAGAAATGCTGGTACAACGTGTCAACATTGTGTTTCATGGAGCGGCGACTGTTCGATTTGATGAACCCTTAAAAGTAGCCGTCAATTTGAACACCAACGGCACCGACCGAATGATCGACTTATGCCGGGACATGACTAATCTCATTAGCTTCGTTCATGTTAGCACAGCGTACAGCAACGCCGATCGATTTGAGATCAAGGAAAAGGTTTACAGGTGCGACTGACGACACTTATATAACGCTCCGATTTCATGCTGTTGTTACAATGATAAAAAGTACTTGTCAGAGTAACTACAAGTATTATATATCCCTTGTGGAAATGAATCTCTGCAAATGTCTGCAAAAGTCGGCGTTCCCAATTTTGATAGATTTTCAGACTTTTACAGAGCTCTTTGTGTCTGAAAAACTCCGCAAAAGTCTGAAAAACTGTCAAAATTGGGAATGCCGACTTTTGCAGACATTTGCAGAGAAACTATTTCCACTACGGATTATACAACTTAACATACCAATGACATGATAGACTTAAAAGTCAAATAGACAAATCTTCAACATTCTAATACTTTTTCTTTTCTTTTTAGCACAAAAGTGAAGCCTCAAACCGTGATAGATATGTCGGAAAACCTAGACGACGAAACGATGAGTATTTTAGAAAAGAAATTGATAGGCCGACATCCGAATACCTATACATTAACCAAAGGTCTCGCGGAACAAGTGATACAGACTAAGGGAAACGGTTTGCCAATATCCATTGTTAGACCTAGCATCGTATGCGCAGCTTACCAAGAACCTTTTCCTGGATGGGTCGACAACGTTTGTGGGATTACAGGTGACAAATAACTATTATCGAAAATTTATAGTTATTTTATCTATATACAACCATCTAGTATCTCAGCTACCCTAACAAACATTCACCTTCATCCATGTCGATTCGATCAATTTGATCCACATCAAATCGTCAATTTGAGTACAAATTCGGGTAGTAACCAGTTGAATCAATCCCCATTTGTTTACTGCACGCTCATTTCCAATAATAATTGCAACTTTACGTTGAATTCTACTTTTTAAGAATGAAATCTCGAATCCATGGTCGAATTAAATTTGACGAAGGTCGATGTTCTGTTGGGGTAGATTCTTTGGTAAATCTAGAATCCTACCTACCTTTCCTTCCTAATTATCTTAAATAATATCATCTTCGTATGAAAGTTAATGAAAACTGCTTAGGAAAGTAGATAGGATTTTAGAACTGTTCGGAAACCGGACTGGTCTCTAAGTTGATGACCAATCCTTGGATACGATCCTAGCTAGAATAATTTACAAAAGATTATGGAACTTAAACACGTTAATTTTAGGTATAATGATGGAGATTGGTCGAGGGACAATTCGAAGCATTGTTTGTGATGATAGGCTGACCGTAGATGTCGTTCCAATTGATTATGTTGTCAACACCCTGATATCTGTTGCTTGGTACAATTCAACTCGGCTCACCAATGGTATTAAAATTTATAACTGCACTAGTGGCTCCTTCAATGCAATTACGTAAGTTACCGTTTCAATGTGAAACAAATGAAAAGCTTTAATGACCATTTAGAACGCAATTTCTTATAAATATGCGTTTCTTGAGAGGGTTTTTTGGGGGGTTCATGGAAGGGAGTAGGGTTTTACCCTTACAACTATAGTTTGAATTGATTAAATTGATCTAAAATTAATAGATTGATTATACAAATGTTTAATTTCCAACTGGGGCTCTGTTTTAATTTGCTTAGGTGGGCTGAATTCGGGAGATTGACAAGGAAGCATGCGATCGAATCACCTTCGAAATACGTTATGTGGTATCCAGGTTTCACGTTTAGAACGAACAAATTTATACACAAATTCATTGTCGCTACATTGCACTACCTGCCTGCCTTTGTGATCGATCTTGCACTAAGATTTCAGGGTGGAAAACCCATGTGAGTGGATTTATATTAATCGGCAAAAATACTAAAATGTTGTATATTAATATTTCACTTAACTTTTATTTTAATACAAATTTCCCTCTTCTTTCTAGGATGGTCAAAATCACAAAACGTTTTGAACGTGCTGCCAAAACGGGTGAGTTCTTCGCAATGAACGAGTGGCAATTTCAAGCCGGCAACATGACGGAATTAATGCGCAATGTAGAAGCCACAAGTGACGGTTACATATTTAACGTCGATATTGCGAGCATGGATTGGGACACGTATTTGCACCAATACATGCTCGGAATTAGAAAGTATATTTTAAAAGATAGCCCGGATTCATTGAGCAAAGCGAAAAATCGGCTGCTAAAGTAAGTATATTTTTAAACTTTCAAGTTAGTGCTTAGAATATAAGCAGCAGTTTAAGTTGGCAGGACTAGTGTAAAAACGGAAATGGCGAAACATGTGTTCGGAAGCTTACGAGCTTTGTTTGTTATAACTTAATGAATATTATATAGATGTCATTAAACGAAACCAAAAGAAATATTATATTTTTATTTGTTGGAGAAGTATGTAAATATTTTATTTCGAACACATGTTTCACCACTTCCGTTTTCATACTAGTGCTGCCAACTTAAACTGGATTACGAAACAGGCAGGCTAACAGCTTTCGTGGCAAATAAGTGTACATTATTATTATTATGTATGATAATAGTGTATTTATTTTGCTAGTTGGAACCGTTAGTATTTCTGCATGACTATAAAATTAGTAACTTGTGGAAAAGAATACTGAAAAATTTTGAAAAACACTGAAAAATTGATAAAATTAGGATTTTTCAACATTTTTCATCATTTTTTAGTATTCTTTTCCACAAGGGAGTTTTATACGACTTCAGTTACTGGGTTTATTTGATTTAATTTTCAATTCTAATACTAATGAAGGTAACTCATTATAACTTGCCATCACTAAGCAATCACTATTCAAACAATTTTCAGATTATACTGGATGCACAAAGTGACGCAAATTATGGGTATCTTCATGTTGGTGAGAATGCTGCTCCGCGCCGGTCGGTGATACTTATAACGTCGGCCATTATCGACTATCACACTTATTACAATAACGGAAATCATTAGAATTAAGCGATCTATGGGTCATTCGAGGCCTCTTTTGTCTCTCTTTTTCCAATAAGCTTTGAAATGGACGATCGCAAATTTTCTATTTCCACATTCATATATCCGAATCTATATAGATACATATAAATCTATACAAATAAATAAATATATAATAAATAAATCAAAAAATAAATGAATGAATAAATAAATAAATAAATAAATATGGGTACAGGTCAACTTCCGTAACCATGCGTTTTAAATGTATATAGATGTATTAATGCTGGTTATAAAAATCGACACTTGGCAGAAGTTAACCCTTACCTATATATTTATATATACATGTTTTGCGAAATCGATTGTACGGAATTTTAATCGAAATCGTTATCAAAACATCCATTTAATAATTGACTTGTGATCATCGTTGCTTCATTCGCGTTGCATAAAACACATTATTTTTTTTTTATGCTCAATGTCACGTGAAATCAATGATTGATTGAAAGATTTACCAAATCAAATTTCCATCGACTACGGCTGCATTCTTAAATCAACATTTAGTACTGATACCGTGAAGTAGAATTTAGTTATTTTATGCACCAAGGGAGATTCAAACGGAAATCCATCCTCTCGGGCGAAGTTTGTAATCGCAAGAGATGTGGATTTTCGTGAATATACCGTGATACATAGGTTATTTTTCGTCACGAGGGAGCGTGAAACGCTGTTTTTCGGAAACTCCCTAGGGAGATAAATGGTGCTTTTCATCACCGGATGACAAAATATTATATTATGCACCGAGGACGAAACGATAACGATTATAGACGAGTGTGAAGTTGGCCGCGCGAGACAAGGACGGCTAAATTCACACGGGGCTCTAATTGTCTTTACGTCCCTAGTGCATAAACTTTTTTTTTTGTAACACGTGCAAGGAGAGTGCCCTGTTTCTGTTCTGTTTGGAAACCAGCTGTTGCCAAGGAGACGCGGGCGGGAAATGACTACTTTCCGACCTAGGACGGGAAACGACTGCTTACCTACCTAAGGCGGAAAACGACAACTTTCCCATCTAGGGCGGAAATGACTAGTTTCTGCCCGCATCTCCTTGGAAAGTAGCAAAGTTTCGTCCTCATCTATAATCAGCTGATTTTCCCCTTCTAAACGTAATGGAAATGGGGCAGTTTCCGCACACTTGTTACAAAAATATAAAAACCAAAAGCGCATACAATGATAAAAGTGCTGAAAATTGATTTTAGAACAAGTCTAGTTATTTTAAGTTTTGCGCGTTGCTTTCGTTTTAATCGAAATTGGCAAAAAAAAATGTGGAATTACTCCGATTTGTGAATTTTCGCGTGATTCGGGGCGATTAAAAAGGGAAGTACCTATAACTCGCTGGCCGAGATATCATATCCGCTTGAATTTAAAGGAAACCATTTGTGAAATGTGAAAGTACTTAAAGGTGTTTCGGCGTTAATTTCATCATTTTAATTGTATTATTTCAACTGCTTGAATTTAGCTTAGAATTATCGTTTTAAAATTATTTTTCTACGTTCTAACAAATTTTAAGTTGGATGATTAAAATTAAGTTAATGTTAAAGTATTTGCGTTAATTAAAAGCTCACAATGTATTTGACATCAACATGATGATGCTTAAAACGTTGGAATTTTTCTTGGCGTTAAGGCGGAATATCAAGCGTTTAGGGAACGAACTTGCCAAGGTCCATATAAATATATTTTTACATTTTCTTTAATGATAGCTTTAATATAGTTGAGCATTTTGTAAATACGTCCAAATAGAAGGTATGCTAAAAGAGCACCGTTTGTAAAGAATGTCATAATTATTTAAGTACTAATTATTTGGGAAGTACATAGAGAAAAATTATTCATAATTTATATTTTAAATTAGAATGAAATTTATTTATGAACTAAGGTCAATGGAAAATACAAGTTTATAACAGAATTTAATTTTGAAAGTATTATTTTAATTGATATTAAAAGTGTCTCCTTATCTTGCAGCTAAATAATTAAATTTTAGTTTTTATTGTAACATTTTTTATGAATTTGGTGAACCTGTAGAAAAATGAAGAGGCGCTCTCAAATATATGTTAGAGGTTTCTGTTGAGGGGCATTTAAGATTGGAAAGCGTGGTAAAATCAAGAACTCTCTTTTCAACAAAGATAAATTTAATTAAATTCAGAGCAAATTAATGAATACAATATTATACTGAACAGTTTTTCTTGTCCGATTGACCAACCATGACACACATATAATATCCATTCTATAATGACCTTGTATAGAATCTAATACCTATAAAAACAAAATTAAATATTTAAGAGTGCCACTTTAAAATAATTTTCCTTCCACAGAGGAGAGCACAAAATGAAGCAAAATCAAGAAGAATTATGTAAATTGGGCGTGAGTTAATTTTTCTGCAAGTTCCATCATAAATTAAAAGATACTTAGTTAAGTATTTGTACAAATTCCCTTGTGGAAAAGAATGCTAAAAAATGATGAAAATTCCCAATTCTAGCAATTTTTCAGTCTTTTTCAGAGTTTTTCAAAAATTTCCAGCATTCTTTCCCACAAGGCTTTATATACTCAGTTTACTATAAAATGGGGAAAAAAAGCTTATTAATAATTTTTCTGTGTGTATAAAGTATGTCAACTTTGAGTTGATCGGTCACTGACATTTCTCCTTAACATAAGAATTTTAACGTTAAAATTTCATCCGATTAATTAAATTTATTTTAATGATTAAAAGTTAATTAATATACTACAGTTTTTCAAATACCTACATAAATGAAGTACGAATAATACTCGTGATTAGCAAAGTTGTGCAGTAAGCACCCAGAGTTAGTTCAAGAATAGTTACGTGACACGAATAAAGTATAATCAAAATAAATAATTAAATAATATTAAATATATTCTTATGCAAGCATAAGCAGGTCATAGACAGTGCATATTTAACTCTTTCTGAAACATTTATATGTTAGTAAGGGAAATTCTTTAAGTATTATTCTCTTACTAATAAATAGATAACTTTGTTCATTTATACTACTTTGGCCACATTAGGCAATCAAATACGTCCATGTCACATAAAGAATTTGCTATATTCAAGAAGTATTGTTCGTATTTTAATATGCGGGCACCGTATAAGTGTTTCATAAAGCTTAATTTGTAATTTGTTAACATTGATTTAAACAAAAAATTTAAATTAATTTAAAAACATTAAAGTGTATGCTATTAAGGGGGGACCAAACCCTGGAACTTTCAAAAAATCGATTTTTTCTTTTTGCATTTTTGTGATCATTTGGGTCTCTAGAATGTTGTAGTAAAACGATTTTTTGGTATATCATTTCGGTATATCACTGGTAGGTATTTCATTTATCGACTATTTTTAAATACCATTCGCACACCAGATGGCGCTGCCGGCAGTTGTATTCGTTGTTTCGCCCAGTACATTACTTATTGAATAAAATCGGATAGTTTTTAGATTTTTGAGTCAAATGGGTCCGAAAAGTAAGTGCGTGGATCACGGCCTTGATAAAAAACGTTTTACTACAACATTCTAGAGGCCCAAAGGATCACAAAAATGCAAAAAGAAAAAAATCGATTTTTTGGAATTTCCAGGCTTTGGTCCCCCCTTAACTTTAAAGATATATTGTATGCTCAAAATGTGGTTGTTGACTTTATTTTTGAATATTGCAATAATCAAATTCTGTAATAAATCTATTAATTCTTATTAAATCCTATTAAGAATTCTGATAAAATTTAATGATATTGAATCTAGAGTTTTGCTCAGTGAAAATCCAAATTGAAACATATTAAAAAAATCCACTAAGTTGGTAACCCTGGCCAATAGCGAAGGGCTACAACCTGAAGCCACTTTTTTCCTTATTGAGTACGATATTTTTTTCACCGTGAAAGTGAAATATGTTGGCAGCCTGCAGGGCTACCAATGCATTTTATTTTTAAGGTGATTAAAAGAATTTACATTAATAAGAATATTGTTATATAGTTACCCTGTTAACAAAATCTAGCTGGAATTTTACATAGGAATTTGGCACCGGAAATCAGCTGCTTTCTTAAGTAGGATTCTAGGTAGTTATAGGATCTTGCCTAGTTTCCTAGCTGAGATTCTAGGTCGGAATTAAGGATCAGAGATCAACTAGTTTTCAACCTAGGACCCCAACTAGGAAACCAGGCAAAATCCTATAACTACCTAGGAAACTAGCTAATTTCCGGTGCAAAATTCCTATGTAGGATCCCAGCTAGATTTGTTTAACAGGGTAAAAGATTTAAAATTATCTTCATCCTTTTCCACTAATATACAATACATCTTTAAAGTAATAATCCTTAAATGTTCTTGTCCGATGATATCACATATCGAAGAAGAAGTTTATTTTAATTGCCGAATATCAAACACCTGTTCCAAAGGATTATACTAAAGATTGTTGTTCGTTCGTAAGATGTAAAATATCAAAGAAGATTGCGAAGTACAAAAACACTGCAATACACACGATATCCGAAACAAAAAAAACAAAAGAGTAAAAATAAGTTATTTTCACTATTATAAGTGGTATATCGTTTTCAAGTTCCTTAAGTGAAATTTCGAGATAAAGCTCATTATCAGCTGTAGTTAAACTTAGGCCAAATAACGTATCTGTAGGGAAGGCGCTTCTTTTTATAATGATTTTTCCATACAAAACGCCATCACTCCAACGATTTTAATTTCAAAATTTCTGAAAAAATGTTTGATAATTGTACGAAAGTAACGACCTCTAACGTAACCATTTAATCATATTAATATCAACAACAAATGATAATATTAATGATAATTAATATAATTATAATAAAGATAATAATGTTGATAAATTTATATTTTTATATTGACGCATTGAAATACCAAGGAAACGTACATTCTCGCGCCCAACTTCACGGTTCATTTGCGTAAAGCAACAGATGTCAAACATTTTTGCGGACGTTTTTCAATTAAAATAGTCAATAAGGATTAAGCAAACTTCTATCGTCAAAATCTGCAATCGAGAATGCCTAACGTCAATCAGAGGGTGCTAACACTGCAATAGGTCTTAAATATAATTACATAATAATAAATAAAAGTAAAGTAAAATAAGGATAAAGTTGAGAACAATCTGAATGAGAGGTCAAGGCCAACATCGGGTACGTTCAAAATCAGTTTCAACGCAAAGGTATCCCTGAAAGACTGAAAACTATGTCTTATGCCACTACGAAATGAAATTGTTAGCTGAGGGGTTGGCAAGCGTGTTATCGTTTTCACTCTTAAATTAGTAAATAAGCATTTTTTCCGTGCATGTAATATATTTGTTTTAACGGAGTGCTTGGTCCAAGGTACTATTAGACCAAAATATTATTTTCCCTAATTATCTTCAGATTTAATGACCCTGCATAACTTTTAAGGGTTGTCCAGAAGGATGTCCACAAACATTAACACGTACAATCCCTAGTTAAGAAAAATGACTGAAATCAAAATAATACAAAAAAAAAATAACTTGGCATTATTAAAGTACTAACTTTTACAGTGACTAGTAATTTCTTGTTTCTCGTTTACTTATAAGTTAACGATTACTTAATCATTTACTTTTCGAATATGCCGCAGGTCTTCTCTTGGGATGCTTACGGGAGCGCCTGATTCCGCGATTGATTCCGGAATCATGTGTTCTAAAACTCATGTAGTTTAATATTAATGAAGACGGATTTTATTTATTCAACGATTTATCTGCTTTCAAACAATATTGTTGACCGAGTGGTGCGTTCTCCTGACTTAAAATAATAGATAAGTTGGTTTAAGTTACTAAACGTGAAATATTGGAAAGATTAACTTATGTTTTAGAACACATAATTCCGGAATCAATCGCGGAATCAGGCGCTCCCGTAAGCATCCTTGTTTCATTGGAACCGAATCAAATTAGACTTAATATTTCCAATTAGCAGATTTTGGGCGTTAGAATATTTTTGTAATTTATAGTTCGTTAAACGTCGGAGCAACTCTCTTGAAGAATGATATTTTGTGTACAATTGTGTTAGATGTTCCACTGGTTTTTGTTAATACGGAGGCTTAACCTTTACGTGACTGATGACAATTTTAATCAAACTTACCATTATTAATCAATAACTTTGGTTGATTATGATAAAGTATCAACAATTTTTATACAAAACCTTCGAGGCGATATTTTACGAAATTTATTTTTTATCATAAAGCAATATTTTTTTAGTACGGAAGGTTAAGATAAACCAAAAAAAAAAAAAAAACCGTGACAAATCCTCTGCAGAATGATTCAGAAGCAAAAGATAACAATCACATATGGGAATGCAAACTTACAAATGTAAATAATTTTGAAACTAATTCGTCGCGTCAATCAACTTTATTGCAAAGCCGTAAACTTTTTCATTGCCTAAATAAGCATAGATCACTCTTTCATCACTTACTTGCCGATCTTGTAAGTCGATTGACGTAGGAGTTTGCGTAGTTTATTTTTATTACGATGCGTTAAGTTTTGCAGGTGTAGTAAAGACAATGTTAATTTTATAATAACAATTTATTAATGATTCAATGTACAATAAAGTGTTACAAAACGAAAAGGGTAGTGTTAATCATTTTATTTATACCCATGATCTTAAAAAGAATTTCTCATTTACTGAGAAGATTATCAAAATGTCCGTCCCAAACTGATCCCTGGGATATCAACAGGACATGCGATATACTGGTAATATTCTAGGGACATCCCCAGAAGCGGACATTTGTGATATCTTAAGATGTCTTGTGGATATCTCAGATACCTTTAAGGTATCTTCAAGGTATCCCTAACTATAAAACAGAAATCACCTAAGAATACACCAGAAATATTTCTGGAGTCGAACCGAATATTTCCTTGGTATATTCAGAATATTTTCAGAATGTACCAAAAATATTCCTTGCTATTAAGGTTTCTGCTAATTGGATATAAAGTTTTATCCACTTGATACGACAAAAAAATGCAATTTTCTTAAAGAATTTCTTAGAATTGATCCAAATCAATGTTTGCAACATATCTAGCTTAATGTCAAGAAATTCTTTGTCACAAATCTTTTGAATAATATACGGCTGCTTGTTTCTGCGATGATTTTAATGATTAAAAACTTGATTAATTATTTTTATTGTGAATGATATTGACATATTTCTAAATGACTTCTGAATCTTGAGTTCGGTATCATTTTAGTGACGAATTCTATCTAATGGTGGACAAAGAAGATGTCTTAGATTTCGTGGACCAACCATTCCATCTTGTCTCCTTGCACATTCGGTCAACCAAACTGCTACAGTTGCCACTTCATCTGCTAGCAATCTTGGCCCTATTCCTGTACAAGTTAAACTAATTTATAGAACTGATAAGTTAAAATAATTTCTAAGTTATATCATAAAAATTAAAATCAAATCTCATTTCAGGATAATTTATCTACGCATAAAACACAATTTCTTTACCTGGTACATTTGGATAGAATTTAGACTTTGGCGAATCCCTCGATCTTTTTTTCTCTTCAGTTTTAGCTGAAGAATTCCCAGAAACCTCTCCCTTTTCAGAATGGGCACTCTTAATGTCCACGCAAATATCCTCGCTTTTCACCAATTCTTCCATTGTCTCTTGCATTCTAAAACTCTCAAGGTTCGTCATCATTTCTTCTAAGTGCAGATATTCCGTATCAGAAGACCTTTCTTCTCTGCGACTAGTATTCCCAGCATCTGACTCTTCGACTCCAGTAGTCGACATTTCACCTTGATAAGTAGAGGAAATGTTGTGTCTTAGACAATAAAAATAACATCTCAAATGAAAGATAACTTACTTTTAACAGCTAATTCTGAATCGTCTTTTGGGATAGATTCCAGGTCAGAATTAACATCCGCTTCGGTGTCCTGGCTAGCTATTGAGGCGACACTTTCCATGGTTTTTCTCAATGTATTGCTCGAAGGTTTAGTCTTGGACTCTGACAGAACTTCAGCTTCTGAAGATTCCTTCTCACTGCCATCACATTTCAAACCAGCAAGGTATCTGAATGAGGAACAATCTTGAGTATGATGCACATTAATAAGAGGTTGTTGTTAAATAAGTTTATTTACTGATTGAATAAACTTGTTACAATTAGTAATTAACAGAGAGTACGAAAACAATAGACAAACCCATAAATTTCCATGAACAACGTGACTGGGATCATGGCGGAACCACCTTCTGGTTCCAACGTGAACAGTTCACAGATCAGAATCATTGTTTCTAAGAGGCTCGAGGTCATAAGACCCACGGCAATAGCAAGAAATTTTTTCACTTGGCATGTACGATGGAATTTACCTATTGTTGTTGGTATAAATTGGTCATTTTCAATTTCATAATGTTTGTCTTGGAATCAAACTTATAATTCCCAAATGTTAATTCGACTAATTAGGGTTGCAGGCGAATATATACAGGGTGTAGTGTACCATTTAACTTGACAAACCAGAATATCTCGAAAAAAATTTACAAATTTTGTCTGATGTGCATAGTGCAGTCTGAATATTAGACTCAATAGTTTTAAATTTAGACATTATCAGGAAACTATTTAGGGATGTCAGCAATTTTTTTGTTATAGTTTTGCATTCAATTCCATTTTTATGATCTTCAAAATGTTTATTCTTCAGTTTCATAATAAAATGTGGTGCCTTGATACCACTTAATAGCAGTAACATGGTCATGGTACCACCTGGTACCGCTGATACAATCCATTTAAGATTAAGACATGATTTATCAGTCAGTACCACATAGTACTATAATAACTCAAGTTCCAAAATTCTAGACCATAAGATTTTTAAACCATTATTAAACTCCATATGGAAATCTAAGAATCTGATTCCAAGATTTTGATTTGATTTCACATCGATCTTAATAAAACTTATAGATAATTTCTGACAAGCATTTACCTATAATTGTAATCAAATTCAGATCCTTGCGACTCAAACACAGACAGTCCCATCGACGACAGATGACATCCATAGGAATGATCTTGTTGTAATCTACCAGATTGAATATTAAAAGACATAATTCGTAATAAATTAATATAATTTCAGATGATTCGATTAATGGTATCTTACCTCCGAGTTGTCGTAGAAGAACCTTGAGGTAACCCAAAGTGAGACCAGATTCTGTGGCCTTTAAAGGATACTCCAGACGCATTTTTACAGGAGGTTCCTCCCCTTCGGCCAAGGCCCGAAAATAAGCACTCGACCACTTGAGCAGATCATATGGTTGCGTTCGAATTGCGGCTTTGCAAAATTGCTTCAGGATCATCGGCAGACTCGTGGGCACATTGATGTTCTGACTGTCGCTGTTAGCCCCATCAATTGGTGACATCTTTAGTTACAATTTAAACTTACTTAAAACTCAACGAACTTTTACAGAGTTGAAATTTCACTTTAAATTTATCGAATCACGCAACGATATCACCGGTCTTATTTTTACCCCGCGTTTTCTTTTAATAGAATTTAGTTTCTTTTATGGTAATTCTTCACTGTTAATTGGCAATACGTTAATTACATCATAATAATTTGTATGTATATTTGTTCACTCAAAATTTAGAGAGAGATAAAGAGAGGGGGGAGAGAGAAAAAGAAATTTAACGTAAGAAACCGTTTGACGCTCCAAGTCAATAACGTGTATAAGTACTGTATGGTTGTTGTCCACCGAGGTAACTGCGAGTTACCAAGGGAACCGTATTGATAGAACTTACTGTTTGAACTACTTTATCTCGAGAATTAAGAAACTATTATTTAAAGTTTCATATTAATATTCTGCATCGATTCATTAAAGTGATGATTACACTTAAGTTCAGGATGCGATTGATCTCAGCCACTATAGAATTAGAAGGTTTCTTAAAGACCAAAACTATAAAGCTAATCAAGTTAATATATATATATATATATATTTGGTTAACTATTAAGTAAACGTTTACTTATTAGTATTAGTTACCTATTAAGTTCATTTATGGTTTTATTCGGATTATAAAATAGTCAGTCGATTCAAAAGATAGGGGAGTTTATCGAAATTTTCCTATTAAAAATGATAAAGATGACATATCGATAGACATGTTTTTTTTAATATCGTAAAATATCCTCAGGATATACTCAGTATATCTTTATGTCCAATGTGAATAATATTCTTAGAATATTATTTTGTAATGTCTTTCGGATATCCTGAGGATATTTTTAAAACGTTTAGTATTGAAAGTAAAAATTAAATTATAAAATATCTTCAGGATATTCATGGGACATTTAAGTACTTAAAGCTAATATTTTAAATACTTAAAAAATGTAAAAAAAAGGATATCCGAAAGATATTATAAATAATATTCTAAAAATATTATTCACATTGGAAATAAAGATGTACCGAGTATATCCTGAAGATATTTTACGATATTAAAAAAACATTCTTGGGGCATTTGTGAAGATGTAAAATGATGTCCTCAGTTTTGAACAAGAGAATGAACCGCATTTTTTTATCAATTTTAATAATTACATCTAATTCCAATATGAAAGCCGAAATTGATTCTGGTCTTTTTAAGTTTTTGAATTGATAAAAAATCTACGTCCAAAATATACGTAGTATTTGATAACCATAAATGACTTTATGTATTCCATAACATTCTCCCAACGTCATAGAATTGACGCACGTTAGCCGATTTTTAAATCGCCATTTAAACAATTATAAATAAAAAGACACTAAGTCCGTGAATTATAAAAAAAGACACTGATATTTCACCATAACGCGATGCCGTAAGCGTTAATTACTAGATCAGAGTAATCTTTGTTTTTATTAAATAAAATTTATAAATCATTAACGGGATGCCGTAAGCGTTAATTACTAGATTAGGGCGTTCTTTGTTTTTATTAAAATATATAAGAATTAATTAATATACTTAGTTTTAGCACATTTTCTCAATTTGGGAGATTATTTAACGTTGAAGTAACTGAAAGTTTGTCATCAATTTTAAGCGAATTTCTTGAACGCGTTTTCGAGATGATAAAAAAACGCGTTCAAGTAATTCGCTTAAAACTGAGTTAAAAATTCTGGCTTTGTAATTGAATTAAATTTTCCCATGCCTAAAGAATGTGCCAAAACTTTTGTTAAGCATTAAATCAACATTTTTAAAATAATATTTACAAAAACACTAACTCCGTGGCAGCAGACTTACTGCATCACCTTAATTCAATTTTCCTCCGACTTTGATTTGTAACTTGGATCTAGAAACATAATTCCTTTCCCGGGGTCCAAAACTTTCGGGCGCGATCGGAAACATCTGGCCGCCGCGGCGACCAGATGTCGCCACCGTACGGACTTCACCGTCGGCTCAATTACGTTCTCGTACTAGCGCGAGTCCACAGTGTTGATTTGTGGTGCGAAGCAAGATCAATCTCGCGTGAGAAATCGTGACAACCTTTTTGGCCAGCGAATAACCGCACGGGAGTGGAGACTGGCGTAACGCGCGACCGATCATCGACGGCGTCACGTTATCGTCGCGCTCGCGTGAAACTCGCGACGATAAAGTAAGCCGCGCCGCGTAAAAGGGCGCGCGCGGAGAGTTGCCGAGTCACAGTTGTTGCGCGGGGGTGGCGCGCGCGCTATCCCAGTTACGGGGCGATTTGCGAAAACAAAGGGCCGATTTTAATCAATTATTGAAATCGCGGCATAAAAATCCCTACCGCAAAGGGGAGCAACGATACGTAAATACATAAAATAAGTTGAGATCCCGCGGGGTTAGAGAGAGAACGAGCGATCCATTAAAGGACGGAAAAATTGCAGTGAACCAACGAGTGAGAGGGCGAGAGCGCGTTTCGACACGAGTGGAAGAAGGACGGGAGAGGACAGGCGATATAGCGCGAAGGGAGGGGAGTTCGGTGGGAGGGAGATAGCGGAGGAACGGGACGCGGTTCCTGGCGCGACGGTGGCGACGGCGCGACTCAATTAATAGACGATAAGCTTTCCGCTCAAACGGTGCTCGAGTGGTCCGATGTCTAGTGCTGAGGTGGTGGAGAGCTCCGTTGATCCCCCAGCCAAGAAGCGACGCATTACTGCCAGTACGGCAGGAGGAACCGGCGATCTCGCGGTAGTTGCAGGTTCGTTGTCAGGAAGACGAGAGAGCGCGTAAAAAAAAAAAAAAAAACAAAAAAAAAACTGTTACCAAGGGGAATCCGACTTAATCCGCTTCGTATAAGTAGAAAAAGACAAACTTTCGCTTTTATCGACTTGGTCGTTTCGTTGCTTTTACCCGTCTTTGTTGCACAAGTGCCGTTGAAGCATGACACGACTAATCAATGCTCTTTTTTCCCCCCTCTTCCCCCACCCCCTACCCAATCTGTTCCAGTTGTTTCAGTGGGAAAACGAGTGTACCATATTTACATTTATTTCACTATTCAATGGTATTGGCGCATGTTTGATATTTTTTCTTTTTCACCTTTTCACGCTTTTGCAGGCAACTTTGCTGTATTTTTGTTTGTTTGTTTGTTTTTTTCTGCAATTCAATTTTTTGTATAAAATGAAAGTTGGATGTATGAAAGAAAAATGTAGTATTTAAATAATTTTATTTTGAGAAATGTCTATTGGTTGTTTTGAGTATTTATTATTGTTTCTACATTGTTGATTTTATGGTATTTATGAACTATAATAATGTTGAACATATGACGTTTTTTTGTTTACGTAAAATTATCTTTTCATCCAGTATTTACGATGCACACACTTGTTTGTATATGAAACTTGGTGAATTTTTATTTATATTGCATTTATAAATAATTACAACGAAAACATAAGAAATCCTACTTCGCACTTATTGTTCGTCTATTTCTTTGGGAAAAGAAAGAAAGAAAGAAAGTAATTCAATTTTATTTGATACCTGAGTTGTGAGGAAACAAAGGTGTTAAAATGGAACAAAAAGAAGTGTTTTTAAATAACTTTCGTATGCTAAATTAAAATAAATTTTACTTTAGAAATAATTGCCCAAAGTAAATTACAATCTTTAAACCTTTATTTATAACATAGATACAAAATAATTGTACAAATACTGTAAAATAATTTTTATATAAGAGTAGAATGTCAAATTAATGAGAAATTATTAAAAACTATTGAAATTAACAAATCGGTATGAATAATTGGTGAAATTTCTAAAAAAAAAATTGTAGAATTTACTATAAAAAGTTTGAGAAATAAATTATTAAAAATTATCAGAATTCAACAATTATCAGAATGTTTTTTTGATACAGACCTTTGTGCAATTCTTTTGTTGTTGTTTTGTAGTAAAAATTGTTGCTATAAAATTTTAACCAAACATTTTCGTGTCAGCATCTGCAATCCTTTCTCTTACCGCTTTTCATATATTGAACTTAAGAACTAAGTGTGACGAAACGAGGAAATAGCGAGAATAATGATTATTCCTCGTGATTCATCACAATTATGTATCTGCAACTCATTTCATTCTGTTGCATCTCAAGTATGCTTGTTTATAAGATATTTTAAAAACAAAACTTTTACTTTTTAATATCAATTCATTTCTGTTTATTAAAATTTGATTAAAAAACAAATTTAATGCTGTTCTCAACTGTAATACACGAGTGTCAATTAATATAAATTGTAATGATAATAAGTTAGTGATATTTTATTGTAAAATTCTATTTAATATCCAGAAATGATTGCCTATGCTTTTAACTGTTATTTCCACAGTTTTATGCTTTTCTAGCATTTCCAACTTCCATTTTATGACTTCAGCTGGCTTATGTTATTTGTTGACTGTAATAATGTCAAACTTATTCCTTCTCGCTATTTATATTTGAAAAATAATACTTATATTGTAATTATAAAATAATTACCTTCTTTCTTGTACATTTTGTTATTGATGATCATATTTATTATATTTTTTATGCGTATTGAACCAAAATTTGACATAATTCAATGTAAAAGTGAATTAATTGTCTGGTGTACTGTATTTATCAAGATAAATGATAATTAATAATAAATATAGTTAGATTTTGGCAAATAAAGTACACCAGAAGTTTCTCTCGCTTTTACATTAAATTCCATTAAATTTTGGCGCAATTCTGGTGCAATTTTGGTACAATTCTGATGCATTACTTGACCCTGAGTTCTGGCAGTTTTTGACATGTAAATTCACCAAAGAATTATCATATGTTTTAAATTTCACATCGTGGAAGTTGGGTTTTCTTTCAATAAAACATAACACGTACCAAATCGATATTGAATCTTGACTACTTCAATGTTGCTATAACATAAATTTTTATTCGCTGCGAGCATTTATTTTATCAATATTACAGTGCCGGATAAGATCTATATTTACTATTAATGGAATCATACTTTTGAATTGATTACGAAAAATAGGTCAAACGAAGCCAGAATGACCTGAAATCTGAAACAAGATTTTAACAAATTGATTCAATATTGTCGAAAAACAAAAAACTTTCATCTTCCAGATACACTCAGACGTATTATTAGACGCAGTAATGTTTATTTTAAGACTAATATAATAACTATCATTCTTTCAAAGTGCAAACGAGTTCAACCTACATATTTTTGTGTCTTTTTCCCTGAACTTGAATAAACGACACTGTTACTTTATTGGAATCGATTTCTGCCGATAACATTTTGTTTCTTATAAAAAGTTTTTACAAACATTCGTTGGCCTCAATACGGGTACATTTAATATCTATTAAAAATAAATTAATCAAAAATCAATTAAATATAATAAATAATAATGTAAAATTTAAAGTTCCTCAACATTCTTATTCATTACACGATGTAAGAAAACTGTTCTTTCAATCTAAACTTATGTTAAACTCAAATAATTAATACGTATGAAATAAATACATGTTGTTGTTTGTTTTTGGTCACAGGAAATAATCAAAAGCTCATATCAGCCATTAATTCTTCTGACTATTATAAAATAAATACATTATTAAGGTGAAATGTCACTCGTTGGACAACTCAAAATGAGCATAACCTCAAAAATAATACATATCTTTAAATATATTGTAAAATAAAAATTCAGTTAAGAAAAACGCAATGTATGTCAACAATTAAACAAACTTAGAATGTTTTAAATTAGTTTTTACTTATTGCAACTCTTTTCAGAGAGGTAAATTTTGGAAATGGATTCATCAACTATTTAGATGTTTGTTTCAAATCTATTTCCAAAAGATAGCTCTCTGAGAATTGTCGCAATACGTAAAAAGTAATTTAAAACATTATAAACTTGTTCAACTTTTGACGTACGTTACACTTTTCACAAATGAATTTTTATTTTACAATATAATTAAAGATATGTATTATTTTTGAGGTTATACTCATTTTGAGTTGGCCAACGAGTGACGTTTCAGTGTAATCATTGAATCATGTAATTTGAAATGGTTTACATATTATAATAATTGCTCTAATTACGTTAGTTTACACATATTTTTTTTTTAGATTGAATAAGATCTGAATAACTTATTCACAGAGGTAGCAAATAATTGGAATATTGCAATTAATTAAAAATAATTAGTCAAGTGTTTATTATTTGAAAAAAAAATTTAAATTTTATGTAGGAAAATTATACTTATTTCTAAAGTGATCTTTTGTTCATATATGACCAGGTCATAAATGTATGTTATGAATAAAAAGTAGGGAATTAGTCGGATTTCCTTAGCAAGGTATACAGCAGGTAAAGCCGATTTAGTTTCTATTTTTTTTGTTCAATAATTATTCAAATTTTGTTTTAGATATGGCGAAAAATGGTTCAACTTCTCGAGCCTCAACCGACATCGATGAGGGTCTCTATTCGAGGCAACTTTATGTTTTGGGTCACGAGGCCATGCGTCGTATGGCCACATCAGACGTGCTCGTCTCGGGGCTAGGGGGCCTTGGTGTTGAAATTGCCAAAAACCTTCTTCTCGGTGGTGTCAAATCAGTCACTTTACACGACGAGGCTAAATGTGAAATTTCAGACCTTGGATCACAGTTCTACTTGACCGAAGAGGATATTGGTAAACAATTTTTTGCTTTTAATCAAAGAAGAAATTAATTCTTACGATATTTCAATATATATCTTACACTAAAAGATGATTTATAATAATTTTTTTGGTAAAAAAAAAATTTTGATTCAATATTTGTCTGCGAGCATATCTCTATTGCGAAAAAAATTACATAAAAACTATAAATAAATGGAGAAATCAATTTTTTTCAATAGTTTTTTTTTATATTAAATGTCACTTTTTACTTAATATTATAGAATTTATTTCTTAAAGAAGATTGATATTGAAAAATAGAAATCGACAATATTTTGATTCATAATAATTAGTTCGTTAAAATTTATGCTAATATTATAAAATATTATTAAATACATATGAAAAACAATACATAAAATAATTAATAAATTGAAATAGTCTGTTATTGGCCTGAATTAGATTCAAGTGCACAAAATATTTATTTAACATTGATTAATAATGCGAAATGATAATTAATATAATAAAGTGAATAGTCAATTGGTATTCTTTATTTTATCTAATCAGATTCTCTTCATTTATACAATCAGATTATCTTTGTTTGGTAGATATTTGAAATTTGATAAATTCACTATATTCGCTGATTATTTAAAATTTCCACTTTTTTATTACTTGCATTTGAAAGCATTATTTTGCGCATATAAATTACAATGTTATGATAATATACAGCTTTTCATCTTAATTCCTTATTCAACACTTTCCTAATATTTTATAATTAACTAACTATAAATGCAAAGTTTATTCAAAGTGAATATTTGAATTTAAATATACATGTTTAATATAATTTCATTCTCAGTATTTATCCAGTTCACGTAATCAAATTATTCTTATTTAATTACCTTAAATATATTATATATTGTTAATCATTTGAAATCAATGAGTAATAACGATACAAATGTTAATATGTTGTATACATTCGACTTCCACACATTTGCTTTTCACTTATTTTCCCTTCCACATATTTGCTGAAATCTCATCCATGAGAAAAAAAGCACAAAACCCGCCAAATATCAATAAGATTTAAAACAAAGAAATCGAGTATTGCAACTGCGCAATGACAAATATGTGGAAGTTTCTGGTTCCAATAAAAGCAAATACGTGGAAGTCGAGTATACTTTACTAATTTTTATTACAACACTTTCATTATGGATCAACAAATTTAAATAATTTATTTTAATTTTGAACATCACGTTAAAGTATCATAATAAATTTATAATTTTGCATTGAGTATTCATTATTTCAATTCAAGAAATATAACAAAAGAAATCTTTAAATACAAGTGATATCATTCAATGGATAACTATATTGAACACAAATCGTGCATTATTCCACAGGAAAGAACCGCGCGGCAGCCTGTCAGCAGCGTCTCTCCGAACTAAACAAATACGTGTCAACTCGCTTACACACAAAACCATTGAACGCCGAGTTTATCAAGAGGTTCAAAGTAGTCGTCCTGACCGAGACCTCGGTGGCGCAACAGTTGGAAATCGCGGAAGTGGCCCGCGCCAACAACATCGCCCTCATAATCGGAGACACGCGCGGCCTCTTCTCCAAGGTATTCTGCGACTTCGGCGAGAACTTCGTCGTGGTCGACACGAATGGCGAGCCGCCGGTGACCGCGATGGTCGCGAGCGTTTCTCGCGACCAAGAGGGCGTTGTCACCTGCCTGGACGACACCCGCCACGGCATGGAGGACGGCGATTACGTCACCTTCTCCGAGGTCCAGGGCATGACCGAGCTGAACGGCTGCGAGCCAAAGAAGATCAAGGTCCTCGGACCCTACACTTTCAGCATCGGCGACACCTCGAGCTACCAAGAGTACTCGCGAGGTGGCATCGTCACCCAAGTGAAGATGCCGAAGACCCTGAACTTCAAGTCCCTCGCGGATTCCCTCAGCAATCCCGAATATTTGGTCACCGATTTTGGTAAATTCGAGCATCCCGGACAGATCCATCTGGCTTTCTTGACCTTGGACCTGTTCAAGGCGACGAAAGAACGGATGCCCCGGCCGTGGAATCAGGAGGACGCCACCGAATTCTTGGCGCTTGCCAAGCAGGCAAAGGAGAAGTACGGTATGGACCTGGATATCAATGAGGATTTGTTGGACACGTTTGCTAAGATCTGTTCCGGGGACGTGAATCCCATGAACGCGATGATTGGCGGCGTGGTGGCGCAAGAAGTTATGAAGGCCTGTTCCGGCAAATTTCATCCCATCTACCAGTATCTGTACTTCGATGCTGTCGAGTGTCTGCCGGAGAAGAGCACGATCAAGGAGGAGAATTGTCTTCCGGTTGGTTCTAGATACGACAAAATGGTGGCGGTTTTCGGGAAGGAATTTCAAGAGAAGTTGGCCAATCTCAAGTACTTCGTTGTAGGAGCTGGCGCCATTGGTGAGCCATTTCTGCCAAGTTTAGGAACTATTTGTGGAGCTGAAGAATGAAACGTTTTTAAAGATTAGCATATAAAAAAAATAATGTTCGGAAACATCTGGATTGTCAAATTAATTAAATAAAAACAATAATTGTTCGTTTACACTCAAAGCACATAGAAATGGATATCGATACAAAACAATAATAATGTTAATTTACATTTTGTATTTTAAAAACGTTTCACTTTTCAGTAATATTATGGGAATTTTATTAAATGTATTTGATTATGATAATGGTATAATCAGAAAAATTATCTACAATTACAAATTAAGCTTTAAGCTTTTAACTGATAAAGAAATATAAACCCTTGTTCGGGTCTTATTTATTATAATAGAAGAAAGATATTGAGTATTAAAAGATATATTCCTTGGCAAAATATGTAAATGTGCAAGTATCAGCAGGATATGAAATATGATATAAGAAAATTATGCGATTCAAAGAAGCAGTGAAAAATGACACTGTCTGTTAATGCGAAATTGTGCACCACAATTTTTCATTATAAATACATGATTTTTTTTCTACTTAATTTGCTCTCTTCGTTAAATTATAGACGTTTTAGCAAAATACTTAATTAATGATTGTAATTTGTTAAATAATTTTCTAATAAATACAAAGTTTTTGTATAAATAACGAATTACAAATTATCTACGTGCTATAACTGCATTTGAATGAAGAAGAAACTAACGAAAGTAAACGGCAATTAATGTTTCAATAGAAAAATTGCAATGTAGTTCAAGGGGTATGAACTTTCGTGAATTTCTATTTATATTTGAACAATTTTTTATAGTCTATTCTATTTTCATTAAAGGACTGTACTCTAGATTGAATTATAAAGGTAAAAATGTTGAAGTCGCGTAAACGTGACGTTTCACGCTAAGAATTGCATATGTTTTCTAATCAATATACGTTAAATATAATCTCTTGCGTAAATATTTCAAACTTTTACACGTATGCTCAATATTTAAGTTATTTCTTACGAGCAATTGCGATAATTGTACTTTAATTGATTAGCTTCGAATAAATTATCGTGTACGCAAGACTTTTAAGGTTTTTAACTAAAGACCAAAAAAAATTTAAATATTTTAAATTATATTTTATTTTTAACGATTATTATGCTAATTATTATATACTAAAAAATAGCGTACGATACTCTAAATAAGTGATTTTTGTTTTATAGCAACTTATTGTCAATAATTGAAAATTTATTTTAAATAATCCAAATCTAAAAATGCACAAATCGTAAAGAAACCAAAATTTTTTTGATTCATATCATAAAATTAAATTTTCGAGTCATTCAATTTTGGAACATGGCCTACATATTTGATGGTTTGTCAAAAGGAAAATATATCGAGTCGACTAAGTCGCTCTCGACTTTTGACGATTGCAGCGCCATCGCAATTTGTACAGCAAACTACGATTTGTACAATTTGCAATCTAAGAAAATTGGCGAAGTCTACAGACCCTGATATTCATAAACCACGTCCATGTTCGAGAAACTATGTTTCATTTTATACGAAGTCAAAATTGAAATTGTTCTTTTTGTTGTCAGGTTGCGAACTGTTGAAAAATTTCGCAATGTTAGGCATTGGATCAAAAGACGGCTGCGTCACTGTCACCGATATGGACTTTATCGAAAGATCAAACTTGAATCGTCAGTTCTTATTCAAGCCGCACGATGTTAACAAGTCAAAGTCCTCGACCGCCGCCAAGGTCATTAAACGCATGAATCCAGACGTGAATATTGTCGCGCACGAAAATCGCGTGTGTCCAGAAACTGAGAAGGTTTATAACGACGAATTCTTCGAAGCACTAGATGGCGTCGCGAACGCTTTGGATAATGTTGACGCTCGAATTTACATGGATCGCAGATGTGTCTATTATCGCAAACCACTTTTGGAATCTGGAACTCTGGGCACTAAAGGCAACGCACAGGTACGCTTTTGAGAATTACAATTTACAATATTTGAAAACAAATTATAATTTATAATTAATCCTTCATTGGTATTCCTACGAGCCACTCATGAAATTAACATAGGAGTTTTAATTTTATTTTAAACATTTTCACTGTATAATAATCTTGACTTCTCGTAGCGTACGCAAAATGACCGATTGCACACGGCTATATTTGCGCATGCGCAATCTGAAAACTCGCTTCGCTCGTGCTGCTATCACACTCGTATGCAATGGAGCCCGTGACACACTAGATACACAAAGTACTATTTCGTCCGAAATTTTTAGTCAAATGTCTAAAGCAAGATGGAATGCTAAGTGTGTGCAATCTGATTTATTGCCTCAACACTTAAATAACAATTATAACAATAATAATAGCGTATATAAGATGTTAAATGTTAAATAGCGTTTCGTTTCTTGGTTACACCGAAATTCATCAGTAAGGCTAGTGTAACCAATGCCTTATACGCTATGAATTTATTTCAAGAGAATGTGTTGTAATATGCTATCTATATATCATCTCAGTAGTGGGGAAGATGAAATTACGATCATCTACATCCTCTACTGAAAGAATTTGATATCATTCTCTTGAAATTCAATTTATTTGTTTCTTTTTCAAATGAACTTACCTATTTTAACGCTAACGTATGGACCAATGCGTTCTATATTATACCAAACAAAATTTTCCGACACTTAATATTTCTATGACTTATGACTAAATCAGATTGAACACACTTAGCATTCCATCTTGCTTTAGACACTTGACTAAAAATTTCGGACGAAAAATATAATAAGTCATAGATATATTAAGCGTCGGAAAAATTTTCTTGATATTACAATTAGTGACTGTGTTAAAACATGAACTTCACAGTATATTAAACGCGTAAGAATTACAAAGGATACCAACGAAGGATACACAATTCTGTTGAAGAGCAAATACAAATGAAATGCACCTTTATATCGATGAAAAGGGGGACTCTTATTAAATAAATATATTTATTTTCAGGTTGTTGTACCATTTTTAACAGAATCGTACAGCTCATCGCAAGATCCCCCAGAAAAAAGCATCCCCATTTGTACCTTAAAGAATTTCCCGAACGCAATAGAACATACCCTGCAATGGGCTCGAGACGATTTCGAGGGATTGTTCAAACAGGCGGCGGAAAATGCGCAGCAATACTTGACCGATCCACAATTTATCGAGAGAACTCAAAAGCTTCCAGGTGTGCAGCCTTTGGAAACTTTGGAATCAGTAAAAACTGCATTAGTGGACGAGAGGCCGAAGAATTTCTTCGACTGTGTGGTTTGGGCTAGAAACCATTGGCAGGAACAATATAGTAATCAAATCAGGTAAGTTTAAGTAAAGTACCATCTAATATTGACCCATCACTTGACTATTCAAAAATAGTATTAGAGATAAAGCCTTACACTTGTTTTATAATGGTCTAAACTTATTACGATGATCGTTCGATTGTGATCTAATTTCTTGCAATTTTTCAGACAACTACTGTTCAATTTTCCACCCAATCAAATCACATCAAGTGGACAACCCTTCTGGTCTGGACCAAAACGTTGCCCCGAACCCCTCACTTTTGACGTTAACGATCCACTCCATTTGGATTATATTGTCGCTGCAGCAAACTTAAAAGCAGCCGTATATGGTTTACAAACAAATCGTTCGAGAAGTCAGATTGCTGAAATGGTTCAAAATGTTGAAGTTCCAGAATTCACACCAAAGTCGGGTGTTAAAATTGCAGAAACTGATGCTCAGGTAAAACAAATCAATCTTAAAATTTCAAGCGTTATAAATGAAATTAAATTCATTGATAATTTGAAAGATGTTTATTTTGTATGAATTTAATATTGTTTTTTAGTATTTTTTCCAATAGAATGAAATTTTTTTTGTAAAATTTTATTTATAAATAATTTTAATTGTTCAAGATAAGTTCAAGTATAAGAATAATTCTATCCAATATAAAAAGTGATTTTATCAAATTACGATATATACTGTGTATGCTATCTACATTCAATTAAAACAATTTGAACTAATTTAAAAAAATATAGGTACAAGTATCAAACGGCAGTGGCAATTTGGATCATGAACGTTTAAGTCGTCTAATCAGAGACTTACCGAAGGTCTTGGAACTTGATGGTCTACAAATTTACCCGCAGGAATTCGAGAAGGATGACGATACTAACTTCCATATTGATTTCATAGTTGCGGCTTCAAACTTGCGCGCGGCCAACTATAAAATCCCACCAGCAGATCGACACAAGAGTAAGCTGATTGCTGGAAAAATCATCCCCGCAATCGCAACGGCGACCTCTGTTGTAGCCGGTCTCGTCTGTCTCGAATTATTCAAACTCGCACGCAACGTGCAGGACATCGGGATATACAAGAACGGTTTTATGAACCTCGCATTGCCCTTCTTTGGCTTCTCCGAGCCCATTGCAGCACCAAAAATGAAGTACTATGATACTGAATGGACACTCTGGGACCGCTTTGAGGTGAAAGGAGAACTCACTCTCAAAGAGTTCCTTGATTATTTCAAGGAGAAGCACAATTTGGAGGTGACGATGTTATCGCAAGGAGTTTGTATGTTATACTCATTCTTCATGGCACGAGCCAAGTGCCAAGAGAGGATGGGTCTGCCCATGTCCGAGGTGGTGAAACGTGTGTCGAAAAAGAAATTGGAACCGCACGTGCGTGCTCTTGTGTTTGAACTCTGCTGCAATGATGCAGATGGCAATGACGTTGAGGTGCCCTACGTGCGTTACACCCTGCCCTGACTCGCGCGTGGGTAACGGCGCCCCCGTAACCGTGTCGGTTAGGCAGTGCCATCTGGCGCCAGCTTCAGGGGTAACACGCGCCACTTGCCGACGAATTACGGCAGCTCTCTTGCGAATTCGAACGAGCGCCCATCCGGCTGTAAAAAACGTAACAGCGCCATCTGACCGTAACGAAAGCAACAGCGCCATCTGTCTGCAACGAACGCATCGCGTTCTGGAATCACGCGAATTCTCGGGCGACTTTTTTTTTTAACGCGGCACGTACATCTGCGAATGACGTACCCATCAGCTTCACCGTAACGCTGTTTTTGCACCGGTGAATTCGAGTTGCGCCATCTGCGCGTCAAGAGTCACGGTTTCGAGGATGGAGATGGCGCTTCGATAGCTCAGTACTTGGCAAACAAAAATCGTTCGCGGACGGCGCTAATCGAGTATCATCGAAATATCGAGTAGATGGCGCGCCCACATTAACGCCACCTGTCGGATTCAGAACTTTTCTACAGACCCAACAATACGACGCTTTTCGCGTTTCATCGTGCGATCAGCATTATAAATACACGACTATATATAGGACGATTATTATGAATATTATTGTGAAATGGAAACATTTTGTTATTAGGTGGCGCTGCTGTCTCAGGTGGTACCATGAAACGCGGATCGTTATTTATTCTCGGTACGACCTCCTCCAACTTGCTTCATAGAATTTTCGTAGACTCTTTGCTAATCGGTTTATGTTGATCTTTGATTATAAAAGACTCCCTGTTTCTTTTCTTTAGTCGATTACATTTTTTTTCTCACTGTTTTTTTTTTCTAACTTTCAATTTGATTTTCGTCACTTCTCGATTATATCGTTCGATTACGTGTACTTCGGACGAGACACGTGCATTTAGATTTGTAAAGATGAAACGTTAATTGCAAGAAATACGATATTTTGAGCAAATCTCAAGCAATGCGATCATTTGTTGTATTACTTCGTTCGCGTAATTGATAGATGTGTTTTAAATTTCAAATATACGGTATGAAATTACGACTGTTTTAATATTTATTTTAGCACCTACATAAGCTTTTGATCATTTTTCTACAATTTATTTCCCTGCTATAAAATCTATAATTTTATTTATTACTTAATAATTCTAATATTATCAATACTGTTATTGCACTTTTTATTTATAATATTTACACATATGGATTGTATTATATAAATTTATTTATAGAAATTTTACCATCATTCCCTAATAGCGAGGAATATTTTTGGCACATTCTGAAAATATTCTGAATATACCAAGAAACTATTCTAATATCCAACTCCAGAAATATTTTTGGTGTATTCTTGGGTGATTCAAGTCTTCTTAACATTCCAGAAATGAACCATAAATATTTCTGGAGTCGGACTTGGGCATATTTTTTGAATACTCTGGATTGTTTTTGTAAAGTTTTAACATTATTATTTTCCCGATTTTAATTTAATTGCTCTTTAAGGTGAAATGTCACTGAATAGCCAACCCGGAATAAACATCAGAATAAACATTGCAGAACAACCCTGTCAAAATTTATGCACATTTTTTTAATTTTAAAATGGAAATAAAGAAAAAAAATAATACATAAATTTAAGTCACTTAAGTGATATTTTCATTGTTTGCATGCGGTGCGGCAATGCACATTCAAGTGTTATTATAGTTCAGTGTTGATCGATCCCTTCTTGCAGCATATTGTTTCAGTGTGAGTTACCAACTACAACGACGAGATACAATCGACAAATACAACTAGATAAAATCCCGAAACTCCTACCACGAGCCTTCTAATAAATTTTTAACGATCAACGAAACTATGATGTAATAAATGCTTTTTAAGAATGATTTATTCCAGGGTAACTAAATTGATAAATATTATAAATGTTACTTCCTAACATTTATTAAATATTTTCTATTTTACTTTTTGATTTTTTAATGCTCCTTTCAACGTCAAATTTTTGTCTGAAATGTTATTAATTAATAAATTTTCTAAATTATTATATTTAAATATATTTAATAAATTATCTGAATTGTTGTCATTGAATAATTAATAAATTATCTGACTGTTGAACCAGTTTTCAGCCACAGTTTTTTACCACAATTTTTTAAACATCCCCGCAAACGTCCAAACACATTTTTACTTTATTTTAACAAAATAGCATTAAAATAAAACAGTCCAACAATTGAAGAACAAGAATGAACAATGAAAAATTGCTTCCTCTGGCGCCAAAATTAGAATGGTATTGCAGTTTACTGACTTCTCTACCTCAATCGGTGCTCGTGCGAGAATAAATCCCGCGGAGGGGAAGGCGCGTGGTAGGGGTTGCGGGATGATATGAAAGTTTCAGAGTAGATGGTGTTGTTAATTGTATTTTCATCTCTCCCACTACTGAAATGATATACAGATAGCACATGTACACCACATCCTCTTGAAACAATTCATAGCGTATAAGGCATTGATTACACTAGTCTTACAGATGATTTTAAGTGTAACCAAGAAACGAAACGCTATCTAACATCTTATATACGTTATTATTATTATTATTATTATTATTGTTATTATTGTTATTTATATAATGTTTAGCTGAAATCCATTATAATTGTTGCACCCACAGCAACTGAACTTATTATATATTATTTAATATTAAATGATATAACCAAAAACTTTTCTTAAATTGGGAATATTTTAAATTCAAAATAAAGTTAAACACGTGGTTAATAAGTTTAAATTTCCATTTATTTAAATTCCTTCATTTCTCGCTACTACATATTTACATAAAATATCGAATTCAATTTCCTCCTCGACCTTGCGCACAGCAGTATCAAGGACACTGCACTCAGATTCGTCCAACTTCCCACCTGGAGAAGTCCAAGTTTTAATGGAGTGTTTGCCAGGAAGTGGCTTAAATAATTTTAATCGGACGCGTGTAGAATAGTCGGTTAAATCCACCGATACCCAATATTTCAGAGTATCGATGTCTTTAAACAAATTGGCTGGAAAGGATGTCCTGGATTTGGGTCTCGAAGATCTTGATCTTTCGCTTGCGCTTGAGCAAGAAGTGGACAGCTCTTGCCCTGTCGGCCTCGTCGTCAGAGTTGGCGATTCCCATCTCGATGAAGTTGTCTACATTGGTGATGATCTTTTGGGACAGGCGCGCTCTCTCTCTAAGGGTTTGCAAGTACTCCTGGAGATACTTGTTCGCAGTTCGGTCCACCTCTTATGCACTGAGGGTTTTTCCTTCTTCGGAGGCGTTGCGGCGCGCGACCCTGCGGAAGTGTTTGAGGTTTTTCTTGCCCATCTGTGGTGTAAGAGAAGGAAAGAAAAGAAAAGAAAAGAAAAAAGATAAGAAAGAGAAAAGAAAATTGGTGTAGAAGAGAATATGTTTATGTTAGTAAGTAATGAAAAAAAAGAAAAGAGTATCGAAGGAGAAGAGGATGTAGGGACAACATGGACCCGGAACGTTTCAAGATCAAGTAAA
>JABFPN010000869.1:0-36829 GCA_022817305.1 Leptoteleia sp. ZL-2020
AATTTCCCGCCATCGATATTCAGTTATTAATGGTTACACAGCGAACCGGATATAGGAACATTTCCGCTGAAAACGGGGAAGAAATTTCGCTGAAAATGGGAGCACGTTGAAAATGGGAAGGCTGAAATTGGGAGCGTCGAGTGTAATTAAGTTTTCACAAAGCTGACTAATTCAAAAAATAAATCAAAAGGACAATTTCATTGTTCACCGAACTACACACATAGACTATATAAAACTTATAGATACGAAACAACATAGATGGCGTTTAGTTTTAAGTACCGTTCACATGTATGAATATGATTAAAGTCAACAGTTTAGTATGAAAAAATCCTCCCTTTACCGAAATTTTCGACAATTGAGTATTTGGATATTAAATATACGTTATTTATTACGAAAAAGTATATATTGGAAAACAAAAAGCTGGATAATTTAGATACAACTGAAAACACTATTTAGATACATATCCAATTGTATGATCCCCATGCATTCTTACCAATATAACTAAAAAAATATTTTTATTGAAAAAGACACCATTTATTCGATAAATATAATAATAAAGCGTGGAATAAAAATAATAAACAAAACTTAACACGAATAAGAAATTAAAGTACTGTTAAAAAGTTAAGTTTGCAAATAATTTTTTGTTAAACACCTATATAACGCACATTACCCCTCCTCCCCCACCCTTCCGATAAGTATATACTATGGTTATTAATAGTATTCTACATTACTAATAATAAATTTAGAAAAAAACCTCCATGTGTGGTATTTATATGGACGGTAGGAAGATTTTCGATGTAAAATGTAACGATAAATTCTTATCTACCCTATTTGTTAATTGAATACCCCCGTCCCCACCTAGGAAAATGATTGTTACATTACTACTTAGAAAAAGTATACCTATGTATGAGTTTGCTTGCGTACACTTGCGTATGAGGAGATATAGTACACCATAATAAACTTGTTACAATACAGTACAAGAATACTAATATCGTATGCATTTCATAAAATTATAATTAAATATATCTTTTATGGGAGCCCCAACAAGTACATATTCCTATTGTAAAATTTGCAACTACATTGTTGGTATATTGGATAGGGGAAAATAATACGATTTAATACAAAAGTGAGGATACTTTGCGCGTATCAAAAGTTTCTATGAATTATTTATATCTAAAAGGTTATACACTTTGACAAATTAATGAGGTAATTTTCCCATAAGTAGGAGTCGAATCCGAGATGACAATTTATAAATAGACGAATGTTTATCCCATGATGAAATATGAAAGAAATTTTAAAACAAAGTATTTATTAATATATTTTTATAGTAGTAAAACAAATGAAATAATCAATAAAATGTTATAAATATCCCTTCAAAGAGAGAAGATTCGTGTCAGTAGGAAATAAAATACAATACACGGGGGAAAAAATAATGTAACAGAGTCAACATTGTTAGATCATGTAAAGCATACTGTCGGTAAAGTAGTTACTCAAAATCGGTAAAATAATCATTCAAAAGAGGTAAACAAAAGAAAGAAGGTGCAAAACAATACATAGTATATGTTGTTAGACCAAAACAATACATAATGTATGTTGATCTTACATAATATTTTTAAAAGGCCCGAGATTATGTTAAAGGTGAAATATTGTTTCGTACTTTTTAATAGTACTAAAATAAGAGGATTTTTAATAACATTGATATTTATACAACAAAAGTGGTATAATAAACAAACGATGGAATTAGTACAAAGCAAGAAATTTAAGTTAGAGAAGAATGAAAAAAAAGAAATATACAGATATATATATATACACTTAAAACAACGGAGATTCAGAACTTATTAATGATGGTATAAGTAACACAGGTTATTTTCCTTTGTTTTTTAAATTTAAAACCAAATTAGGACATTACGTAAGTCCATAATATTAATAACAAATATAATTTATTTATATCGTAATTGAAAGATGAATTAAATTATTAAATTACTTCTTAATTTACAGCTCAATAAATAATTTCAATTTCACAAACATATACAAAATACTTCACAGAAATAAAACAATAAAACTGAAGTAGTTTTACATCGTCAGAAATTCTATCTAATGTTTTATCATTTAGTACTTTTTACAATTGCATAATACAGTATTTCAATTATTTGAAATGTACCCTATACAAGAAATATGCAACATATTTGCTGTGATATAATATTTACGTAAAGCAGCTTTACAATTCAAAAGAAAATTTATTTAAAGCAAACCTTCGACATGGTATTTATAAAATCAGTGGCAAATTAAACCCTGCTATTTGCGAAAACGACGAAGTTATTCTTTTTTTAATATTATTATTTTTTATTCTAAATCTGCGACACAAGAAGGCGGCTCATGGCTAAATTGAAAATGCATGAATGAACGTTTCAATAGATTCTCCTTGAGAATCTCATTAAATTTAAAACCATAACCTTCACACATTCGTAGAATTAATAATAAATGACACAAATCTTTTGATTTTGAGTCCTAGAACAATAATGGCAAAATAGGGTATTTGATCATGTTTACAATAAGATGAATTATTTCAAAAATTATAAAAAAATTTTTTATATATAACTTTAGAGAATGATAAAGAAATGTATAATAATGTTTAAGTAAAACTAGAAACAAAATGGCTACATAAAATATATTTTTATATAAATTTATTTATTATTTTATCTAAAAATTGTACAAAAATTTTTTTTATAGGAGAAGTGATACCACTTTATTTATTTATATTTTTTTATATTATGGAAAATAATATAAAATATGAGTAAAATAGAAAATGAATATTTCATACCAATAATTCTTTTTTTAATCCCTTGAAATGTTGTGCAAAAATGATTAAATAATGCAATAAAAAAAATGATTTTTTTATATTGCTTCAATATTTATCTGTAATTGTCGCAAGCTTTTTTCGAATATTTTTTCATTGCGCTTTTAATCACTTAATAAACGACAGCATATAATCGTTTAGAAATGTTTTCGAGTTTTGTGACGCAAATTATCTTTACTTAACATCTTATCTTGTATTTGTTCTAATGTTTGTCAACCGACTTTTAAACATTTTATGGTGCAGGATAACTCGGCTCCCGATTTCATATTGAATTTCGCATAATTTGCTAATTTACTAATTTCACTAATTTGCAAATATTTCAGTGAATTGTTTTACTATTTATTTAACCAGCAAAGTAATCATTTCAACACCTGAATTTAACTAGATTGAACTTTTTTTCATAATTTTGTTTAACTAACAGTATTAAATGTAATAATTATATTTACATGTATTAATTATAATAACCATTTTTTAATTTATTTAACATTTGAACAATTAATGTTCTATAGTAAAAATTTGTCATAATTTTATTTTATAATAATATTAAATGGTATTAAACAATTAATAAATTTAAATATATTAAATATAAGTATAATCATATTAAATAACATTAAATTTATAATAAAGTGAATGTAATATTCATGTTACATGGAATATTAATGATGCGACGTATAATAGTTACTTTTTTTCAGATCCCAAATTTCATAATTGTATTTATAAATAATACAGTTTACGTATAGTTAATCTTCGTTGTATATATATTATTATACCAACTTTAATGTTTAGAAATATTAATCAATTGTAGATTATTATTTAGTAATTCTTAATTACAGTAATTTTTAAAATTAGATTGTTACATTTGTAAGAAAAAAAAAGAAGTAAAAATCGTGTAACTGAACGAGTTGGAATATTGCGTGGATTTGTATTTTGTTTATTTTAATAGTCGCCAAATGAGGATAATGTATGAATTTACGCATTATACCAGAAGTTGTGATTTATAAATGTTTAACAGAGACACGTGTGCGAGTATTTTCGAACGCATTATCAGTCGGCATTTAATTCAACTGAAAACTAGACTGCATGACGATTCGAATCAACAAGTATTATTTGCTCTGAAATTATTCAACCATTTTTCTTTAACTTCAACAAAGTAGTTTATTATTATACAAATTCTCAATGACAATGGTTATCAATGCGCTTAAAATTCAATTAATCAAAAATGAAACAATTACTTTAATTATTTTAATTAATTGGTAGTTAATTTATATCTACATACATTAAAGGTGCGATTTTTATTTAATCTCAATTTTAAATGATTTTCATTCAATCCCTTTATAAATATTCACACAATTTATATATTACTTACTTTTAAAGAATATACAAGTGAAACTTAGAATTTCAAATTTTCAATTTACTTGTTATTTAAAAATATGTAGTTTAATATTTTTTTTTATTTGCAAAAGTTGCGACTAAAAGAATGTTAAAATAAAATAAATAATGATTTCTTTGTTTTTATCCACTGATATTTCATGGTACTGAAAAACAAACTTTGTTTTCATTTATATTATTTAATAGGAAACAATTTTTTCCAAATTTTTTCCCTCCCGAAAATATCTTTGTTAAAAGCGAACCCATGACCGTGATTCATTTTCATTAGATCAGGAATCGCGGATGAAATATAAAAAGGAAAAGTGAGATACAATCATTAAAACACAACTAGTCAGAAGAGTACAGCGAATGAAACTAAATAATTGAAATGTTAAATTTTGGTAAATACAAGATTTATTTCATAAATTTTTATTTATTTAAAAAAAAAGAAATCCGATATCGCAGGGAAAAAGACACGGGATTTTGTTTTCTTTTAACTTTGATATATTTCCTTTTTTTCAAGGAATTTGTAAATAATTATTTTCATTTATTTAAATCGTTTCAGTTGTGATTTTTAAATTTGTATTCCAGGTGAAATCGTTCGATTGATTATGACAATTTTTATTACGTCTGTTAGGTCGCGATAAAACTGTCCCTTGTAGAGTGAGAGAAGGAGCGGATGTGCACAATATTTAATGTTGATATAGTTAAAATAATCATCATTATTATTATTTTGATTGAAAATCCGATAGCTCAGGGAAACTGTCGTTTGATATTGATTGCTTTTAACTGGAATAATTCTTTTAAAATACAACTGATTTTTTTAATATTTAATATGAAATCTTTTTTATTACCAAAAGTCTTTTAAATTGAATAAAGTACCGTACAAACAATGAATTTAATTGTTCGTAACAGTAGGGTTATGTACAACAAAATTCGTGAAACTTTTATTCCTATAAAAGTTTACAATTTATGTCACAATTATTTAGCTTGATAGGCCGCGAAAGAGTGAAGAGATAGAGGAGAGTGAAGTAAAAAAAAAAAAAATATTGAGGATACTCCTCATTAAATAAATTATTTATAAAATATCCAAAGTTTTGATTAATCCGATAGCTTAGGGTATTTATAATTGTAGATAAATGTATACTTTTAGATGGGATGAAAGTATTGGTACATTTATTTTTTTCAATTTATATTATTTATTATTATTATTCTTTAATTAAGTACACCTCCACTAACGGAAAATGTAGTTTTTATTTGTGAGATATTTAGCTTTAATTAAAAATTAATAATTGATTTACATTATATGTATATGTACGTATATATTATATATATTATACGAAATTCAGTGGATAGAATGGCATTGTAAAACTTAATTAAGATCAACTTTTAATAAATATTTATTTTTTTTTAATTTTACAATACCTTTGATTAAAATTAAACAGATGTAAAGTTTACAAATATATAAATTGTAAAAGTCGAATAATTAATTAATTAATTTAATTCAATTTGGTTACCAAATGTAATTTTTCAGAATTTCATTTGTAAATAATAAAAAATATTGTAAATTTATAAAATAAATTTTATAACAATGCATTTTTATCAATAAATTGAAGGTCATAATAATAATATTAATATTTTTATTATTATATTCATTGAATTTATTATTAAAATATTTCCTTGTTTAAATTACACGTTCGACTGTTACACCTTTTAAAGGTTAGGTCGCGAATGAAGAGTGAGGAGGAAGAGTACGAGGAGTATTATTTGTTCCTCCTTTGTTAACATAATTTTAGGTCATTTATTATTTTTGATTAAAAACCGATAGCGCAGGGAAACTGTACAGTCGTCGTCAGTAATTTTTATGAGGAAAAAAAAGTGCATTTTTAATTAAAATTTGTTTGATTCGATAATGTTCTTCCATTTTACAGTGAAAAAAAAAGGAAAATAAATTTGATATAATGGAGTTAAAAATCAAACCTGCTTTTTGTATTAAAATACTTTTAATCAAATAAAATTGTCCACCATTACTTTATAAGCATAAAAAATAGTTATAAAAAATATTGAAATTTTTTTTATTGATGTCTTTCAACAAAAGTACTTGTATTTGTATCGTACAGTAGTTAAGTTTTTTTTATTCTTTTTTATTTTGTAATTTAGTGTAAATTCTTTGTTTTCAGTTTTCTTGATTTTAAGTATATGATTGATTGTAATAAAAGTTAATTTAGCTTTTTAGGTCCGGAATGATAAAAAAAAAAGAAAATAAATTTATAACAATATTGATATAGAAAGCATAAACATATATATATATATATATATATACATCTTTTTATGAATAAATTGTAGGTTTTTGAGTATATTTTTATTATAAATTAATTTTGATACAATATATGATACAATATTCGATAGCGCAGGGACATTTAAATTACATGATATTATATACTTTAAATAAGAATAACAGTAAGAGAGAGCAATTTTGAAGCAATTTTTTCAATATTTTTATTAATTTTTTTTTTAGTATGGAATATAATTAAGGTAAATAATTTCAGAGTAAATAAATTTGTTTCTCGTCTGTATTTGATTTTCATTCCTACACATAAATGTAAATTACTTTTTAAATTCAATTAAATTTAAGTATTAATATTTAACCCAAGAATACTTGTATGACATTCACTTATCATCAATAAAAGTAAATTTATTTAATTCATGAAAACGTGTGCATTTTTTTGATCAAAATTACCTTATCCGTTTTATATAAATAGTCTTTTATATATAACTACCTTTTATAATATATATTAATATAATATTTTGATAAATAAGCAATAATTTACTTATTTATTGACTAGTATAACTAATTTATTTCTTTTCCTATATTTTAAAATTATCTTAAATCAATTTCAATGGTTAGATTTTACATTTAAATGACACAATTAAAATAGTTCTACGGTAGAATTTGAATTTATCTTACACCAAAGCGAAGGTTCGACCTCCAACCAGTGAGCCAACAGATTTTCCAACCTACTATAAACCTATATTTCCATATAGCAATAACGTCAATTGACATCTTTCAATGAAAGTTTGTATAATACACATTATTTTACAAATGAAATATTTTACAAGTTAGAACCACTTATTTCTTTATATTTATGTGATTTTGTTTCAAAATATCTTGAGTTTATCGAAAGATAGCCTCGAAAACTTGGAAGTTCTTGTAGATTCGTCAAGTAAATGTTGATACCCAATGCGACTAAGCTGGATCACGCCAGACAACTGTCTTGAATGAACACAAAATAACCTTTTTTTCCCTGAGAAAAATAAAGAGAAATGAGCAGGGGATAAGATTAGAGAAGATGAGCCTTTATTAAAAGTCAACAAATTAAACTCTTTCGAAGAAATAATATAGGTAATATCAAACCAGGTATAGTCATTCAATTCAAAGTACCATTTGTTTAAATTATGTAGTCTTAGAATAATCAATATTAATTATAGTTATTAAAGCATGTCTTGTAATTTATTATTATACTATATATTGTAATATGTATACGTTATACAATGAAAATTAATAATAATAAGGATATATATTATATGATTTTTATATATTATTATATTTATGATATGATATATTATTATATATATAATATAATATAATAATAATAATAAAAATATTCATGATCAATAAATTCTGCATATTATTCATATTTTTGTACATTTTAATCAACTCAAGTCTTTGAACCTTTTTTTTTGATGAGTACAGTCTAGGCCCCAAGAGAGGGATTAGTTATGGAGACTCGATTTCTATATATAATCCGAGATGTAGCGGAGGTAAAATGAGGTATAAAAATATTTTTTTACAAACTAACACTTTTCAGTGGCTTTCTATCTCCCCAACTCCTTCATTTTTTTTTTAAATTAAGATTTAGTCAATGTCAGACCCCGGTACATTGAGAAAAAAATAATATGAAAAATAAAAATAATAAAATGCTACCCAATTGATAGTAAATTAAAAACACCTTAGAATACTTTTTTTACTAACAACAAGAATAAATATCACTCATAATTATATTATAATTGTTTACTAATATCGAAGTAAAAGTCTAGTTTGCGACAGGTTCGATACGAAGGTAGTCACACAAATTATGTGAAAAAGCGCGAATTTTGAATTCAACATTCAGGAAATGAAATGTAATTGTAATTTTTTTAATTGATACAATTAAAAAAATAAATAAATAAAGTAGACAACTGAAATTGTTATTATATTAAGATAAATTATTAAAATTAAATAATTAAATTTTATTGAATTTAAGAATTAATATTTTTTTTTAATGTAACTAAGCTAACTTTTAACGTATATTTTATCGTTGTTAAAACTTTGGATCTGTCGCTAAACCAAACTTCAGCCAATATCAATAATGTTTCAATTAAATATTACTGCTAAGTAAGTCTAATAATCGCTAATAATAAAATATTATTTACTAATAAACACCTTATTTTAATATCAAACTACAATTTTACCATGTAACGTTTTGCTAACATTATGAATTTAAATGAACGGGTCTTTATCTTAAAATGAGCACAATTTAATATTGGAAACAGAGATTTATCATAGTGTTCTTTTCTCAGTGCAGAAAAATGGAAAAGAATGTTGGCTCGATCGTACCGATCGAGCGCGCTGGCTTCTTTTTTTGTTCTATTTGGGGGTCTTTCTGTAATTTATTTACATAGAAAGTACGTCGTTTTAGTTAAAATCTGACAAAACGATTTACCAATTCACGATCACATTTCAGTACGTATTTCAGTTGTTTTAAAATCCGCTGCGCCCAAGTTTTTTAGGACACATAAAAATATCTTCTTTAACACGGTTATGTGTCGTTAAACGCAACGCGGGAAAAAAATCAACGCTCGAGCTTGAACGGCTTTTAGGTGAATTAATTTCACACACGCTGGTCAGGATGAAAGCGATACGGATATATCTAGAACATTTCGTCCCAATTTTGCGAGATGGCAAAACGAAGAAGACATTTTTACACAAGTAATTTTTTTGTGAAATTTGCCACCAAAAGTTTCCTCAGTTAGCATTTAGGCTACAAAACAAAGTAGTTTTTTTTATGTTTACTTTTAAAAACTATACAGAACACAACACCATTTGTGAAGTTTCTTTTTTCTTCTTTTCATTGTATGGGAAAATCAGACGGAATAGAAATAGAAATTGTCGGAAAGGACGAAGAAATTTGGAAAAGAATTTTGATACGAAAATAAGCCTGATAAGATTGAACGGTAGATTACAAATATTTTTTGGGTTAGGATAGGTCGCGGGAACAGAGAAAAAGAGGTGATAAAAAAAAGAGAAAAATTAGTATTTCCAAATTTAATTGCACATTCGGAAATTACTATTAGTTAAAATGATATTTGGTGAAAAAAATGATTCAACCGATAGCTAGCTTTAATTGTGTTGTATGATACCGTTTGTTTATCAGGATCAAAATTGGATATTTTCTTCTAGCGTCAAAATTGGATACTTTTTCTATATGTATGATATTAAATAAATTGATTATCTCATAAAATATAACTCAGTTATTTTGGAATATATTTTTTACTTTAAGGTTTATCAGTATTTTAACACACACACACACATATACATACACATACATTGACATATTAAAGAAAAAAAAAACCTTTTTCTCGGTTTTTGGAGAACAATTTACTGCTCGAAAATTTCACATTTTCAGGAGCTGCTGGTCTCAGACACAAAGATGTCTGAGACGAAGATGGAGGAGGTACTTCCGATGACAAACAAGGTTGCTGCTGAAATATGCGAGGAAAAACAGGACGGATTGCAGGAGTCGAGGACCCGTGACCTCCGCTAATTAACAATTAAGGGAAATTTATGAAAATCAGCCGGGGAAGACGGAATTGAGAAAATTGGAACAATTGCAGTAAATAGAGTGGACACTTCTGGTAATTTCCGACAATTACGCAAAGTGCCAGTTTTACTGACAGAGGCAAGTTATATTTGAAATTTACGCATACACTCAATTCAATCAAATAAGTTCCTTTTGTGTCTAAACGGGTCATTTCAATAATCGTGAATTATTATTTCACGATTAATTGCTACAGTCGAACGTTCTAGTATTTATTAATTTATTAAACTTAATATAAAATTAAATTACTTCCCACTTTGGTTAAAATACGAATTTTTAAGTAAATACACTGAGAAAAAAGTTGTCAAAAATAGTATATTACTCAACGGGGAAAAAAGTGGTGTAACCCCAGCCAAAGGCGAAGGGTTACCAACCTAAAACCACTTTTGTTCGAGTTGAGTACGATATTTTATTCACCGTGAAAGTGAAATATGTTGGTAGCCCTGCGACCTACCATTACATTTTATTTTTAAGGTGAATAAATAGCTATTACTATACCATATAACAAATATTAAGTTGGTATAGTAATTGTATAAACATAATAGACGGATATCCCTTCAATCTCAGAAGGTATAATAATTTTCATTACAACTTTTTTCTCAGTGTAGAGTAATAAAGACGCAAGAGTTTACGTTTTTTTTTAAACTCATATCAAACGCAATTGATTGCTGGAAAAATATTACTTTTATTTATTTATTTATTTTTATCCTATTCAATAAAAATTATGATTATCTTTTGTACGCGTTCACTACAAAAAACAGATACTTTCAAGAAGTCATTTCTGAAAAAAAAAATTAATTAATCCTGTATGCAACATTTTATCAACGACCTATTGTTCTTGCAGAAATCTTAACGTCGATGAGGAAGGATTAAAGTATTCCACTATCAACACGGACGAGGATGACTTCACGGTGGAACCAATAAACAATCGACATCGTAAATGGCTGCATGAATGACGCAAGGTATTCAAAAATTTAGAGTTATTTTTATTCGAGGAAAAAAGTAAATGTGAAAAAAAATTGTTCTTGAGAACGCGTACATGAATCTTACTTTATTTTTAATGCACATTATTTGAATTGTTATGATAACAACTATGTAATTTTTCTAGATAATGACTTTTTTACGTAGAAAAAAGTAATATAATATAAAAAGAAATAAATGATTTAATTCAGAAATTTGTACGAACAAAAAGTTTTGTGAATAAAGTAATATGTTTAAAAAGTATTTTATTAATGCCTGTTCTTATTTTGTTACAGGAATATAAATGTGGAACAGTTTGGATTCTCACTTTTACCTTACTACTGGGAGAATTTATTCAACTTATCATCTTTTACAAAATAACTTGGTTTTTTTGTCCGACTATCATCCAGGAAATATATATTGGTAAAAGCAAGAGGATAGTATAAAAGCTATATCAAGGATTATTTCAACTGAAGATTTTTAATCTGAAGAATATTGGCCATAAGAAATCTAATTTTGAAAATTCAGCTGAAGGACCTTCCTGCAAGAAAATGAATTTAAGAAGAGAACTTAGAAGGAATGTTGCCGGACTTTGAAACAATTACATAAATATTATTTTAAATAAAAAAGTAGAACAAATGAACTGAAATGCAGTTTTTAATTATATTAATTTTATTTTCATATGTTATTAATATTGTGAAAATGAATTGAATCAATTATGTCATCAAAATATTGATAAGTTTAAATCATAAAATTAATATTGTATTCTACGATGTATTGCAATTTCGCATAAATATACTGATTATTATTAACACAATAAGCTGATAGTAATTAAAAGACGAACAAAATACATATATTAATATGAATACAGACGCATTTGTATGTTATAAATATATTAACAATGTAGAAGAAATATTGTACAATAAAAATTATTCAGAAAGTTAACTTAAGTCACATAATATTAATTGTACACTGCATTTCTATAATAATAAAGGAAAATGTATCTTCAGAACAAATTCATTGATCGTCGTTGTTATACCAAATATCTTTACAATTATATTTGTGAAATTTATATTTGCAAATATTATTTGTTGTGAATAAAAAAACATGATAAAATTTGACTTGTCTTTGATATACTTTACCATGCGTTCAAATTATTTTCTTACACACTCAAATTATACCTAAATGAAATTTATTTGATTTGACCTCACAGTATCTTTAATTTCAAAATATTTTTCGTTAAAATATATTCGGCGAAAAGAGTTAGTATAATTTTTATTAATAGTTTGCATGAAATTAACAAATTGAGTGAGAAAACAATGAAAAAGGCCTTAGTTTTGTGATCTTTATTAAAAGTTTATTTTTATTTAATAAAGTCTAAATTAAAATTACTATGCAGTTTTATAAGAATCGTGTACAGTTTAATAATATTTAAATTATACAACAATATATTAAAATTGTGCGCCGTATACTACTGCGCACACGTACTGTGAAGAGTCATGGACATCGTCAGCTGATCGGTCGCTCGCTAGAAATTTGACAATATATAATATTTTTATAAATTATAATATATAAATTAAACGATAATTACGTTGTCGATTAATATGTCACTGTTATAGAAGTATATGCAGTAAGTATATGAGAAAAAGTAAAGTGTTGTAGGATAAACAAGCATGAAGTAAGGAGATTTTCATTTTTTAAAAGTTTGACATTTTTATAAAAATTATTATGTTGTTTGATAAAAATGATCAAGAAGTTTGGTTAAGATTTTTTGTTTGATAAATTTTGATAAATTTGTTTAACATTTAAATAATTTTTCTCGCCGTGTATATAATAAATTACAATACATTTTCATCCATCTTTTGTTTCACTATTAGATAAACAAATCTAATGAAATATCGTAATCCTTTGAAAATATTATTTTTAAATGTGCTAATTTTCATTCTTCTTTTTTTTCTCAATGCTAAAACTACGTCAAAAGTTTATTAGAAAATGATGTTGCCGGAACAACTTGTAAGAAAAATTGCAGAAACTACAGTATTTACTTATGAAACTTGAAAACAACCGTCGAGCGTGTAAAGTATAGAGCTTGACAGGAAAAATAATCAATCCACGAGGGTACATCGTCGAAAGTCAATAGCGTTACCCCATTCTGTTAACGCTTGTCCAACTTTTCAACGAAAGCCCGCACTTGTTAGTGGTACTTGAAATAAAGAATTCTGGTAGTTCATTATTTAAATCCCCAGGAACTATAGTCGAGCTCGTTGTATGTAAAGAATCATAAGCCATCAATATATCACCATGGAAACTCTACACCGCCTCTCGCTTGTAATAAACAGTCCGCAGTTGAGCTGCCAAGATGTTGGATCGCGAAAACTACCAATCCGAATAAAAAAATCAATATGGCGACGGAAAAGCGACGGGATCGAGACAAAATTTTTGACTTTCAGCCGTCCAAAGTGCGCGGTTCTTCCAGTGCCGAATATGTTCGTACCCTTATGGTTCTCAAGCAGCAGGAGAACATTATTGAAAAATCACTCAACTCTTTGATTGTCAGCATGAAAGCTTCGTCGGAAATTGGTAGGGACATTCAGCGTGAAAATATAAGATTTTCGGACGGACGGTGAGACATTTAAATGCCTTCTAAGATGAAATCGCAGTCGTTTATTGCTAGATTAGTGCATTTTTAATTATTTTCACAGAATAATTCAATTATAAACAGTTCTCAATGATAAGCCATTTGTCCACATTGGGAGATATTGATTTAGTGCAAAATATTCATTTTTATAATGAGTAATTACTTAACTTTTGGAAGTCGTTTTCGAAGTGGGAAAAAAACAATTTCCAAAAGTTGAGCTATATCACATGACCTTAAGGTGAAATTGCAATGTTATAGTCTTGGAATTAGAGGTTTTTACCCAGTAAATGAGAAATTACTAAAAATTATTCAAATGCACCAATCAGTATTAAAACTTTTTAATCAATGTCATATTTCTAAAATTCTTAATAATTTATATTTGAAACTTTTTAAAGGGTATCATATTTCTAAAAGGTTCTATAAATTTTAATAAGTTGCAATAAAGATTTGTGCATTTGAATAATTTTTAATAATTTTTAAAACTATGTCACTATGAAAACAGCATTTTTATCATGTAATATAGGTCAACTTTTAGAAATCATTTTTCTTTCCACTTGGAAAACTTATCATTGAGACATTTTCATCATTAATTTATTCTGTGAAAATAATTAAAAATACAAAAATATAAATAATAAAGGACTAATGTTTCGCCTTAATATTGTTTAATGTGTTTTATGTTTGTCTTTTACGTTGGTACTTATTTCAGTCGATTGATTTAGGGCACAGTTGTTTGATTCGCTGAAGGGTACTCTACATGACATTGCCGATGAGTTGAGATTTGTGAAGTCTACTATTCAAAATATCTCTGATATAGGTAAATTGAAAGGAATTGTTGATTGATTGATTAAGGTGGTGAAGTAAGTCTGCCGGAATTTTTGAATCAACTTTAAAGGTATTTATGGAACTCGTTTTTATCACCACCTCAGAAACGAATTCCGTAAATTTGCCTAAAATTGATGGTAAACATCCAGTTACTTCAATGTTATATAATCTCCCAGATTGAGAAAATTTGCTGAATCTAACTATATCAATTAATTCCCATAAATTTTAATAAAAATAAGGAATACCCTAATTTAGTAATTAACCCTTATGACATCACACTCATTTGAAATTCGATTGGTGGACAAAACTGGATTAAAAGTTAAGAATAAAATGAAATTATAATTGTATATTGTATTAATTTACTTAATTAATACCAAAGAATTTTTATATGTAAATTATTTTACCAAAATAATGGAAAAAATATAACATGATACAGATGTTGACAAATACAGAAGCAAACTGAAAAGTCTATGGAGGAAAATGGACGAATTCAATAAGAGTAACATTTTGGACACTTTGATAAAAGAGCAAAGTCAAATTGATCTCGAATTGTCCACGTTTAATGATCAGTTACATAAATATGAGAGTAGCAAACGTGAAGCAAAACGACATTCAATCTACTATGCGAAAAGTTTCGAAAATTGTAATGTGTACAATGGTACAAAAAATTTCGAAAGCCTTGTTGCAAGAACAGGTAATAACATATTTTATTACGTTCAATTTAATAATATTTTTATTTTTAGGTTCAATTTAATTATGTAGTTGCATAGATATCAATTTCTTTAATACTAGTATGCACTGGTTCCTATTATGATTTTTTATGATTTTTAATACTTTTCACAAGTGAATTTTAAAAGAAATTAATTTCTTGAATTTATTTAAATGGCCTTTATTTGAAACAAATAATTTCACTTTATTTTAAGTAAATTTTTTCTTTGTTTTAATTAAATTTGTTCTCTGGGTTAAAAAAGAATTATAAAACTTAAAAAATGTATCTTTTTTTAAATTTTTTATTGCAAACTGAATGTTGATTTCCTGTAGCAAAATGAATATTGATTTATAAGCAGATGCTATTTTATATTATTTCTATGTACAGATTCTAAACCTTATATGAACTCTTTAAGTTTTGCTCAAGCTTAAACTGATGTTTGTCGCATATGGAACATATTTCCCTTGGTAACCCCCCATAAAAAATTACCAAACTATTCTTCCCCCCAGGGAATTTAAAACTTCTTAAAGGTCGCTCAGTATTGCAGAAATTGATACTTGGTGTACAGCACCGTCTTAATTTTGAATATGCGAATAAAGGTCACACACAACGGTGGACCGACGAAGATCACTTGCTTTTCCTCAAACTGCGCCAGAAGTGCAAAACGATTCCTGCCTTGGTAACTGCTCTGCAAAGTAGGTGTCCAGATTTGTCGACTGAGTGCATTGTCAATCACGAGGCGTGGTACAGATTATATTTGGAGTTGCGGCAAAAGCAGAAGGATCAAATCCAGGAGTGGCGAAAACTGAAGCAAAAACAGCAGCATGCTCAGCGACAAAGGAGGGAGACATCTAGCGACGACAACGACGAGTCGACTGTCAGCGACGTTTCCAAGAGGCAGATTGAAATTTCAGATAATGGTCCTGACCGAGCCTTTAGAGTGGAAATTATGAGGAAATCAAAGATTGTTGATGACATTAAGAACGAGGAGAAGAAACAGATGATAAGACAATGGAAGATGGAAAAAGAAAGCCAGCGCATGATGGAGGATAAGGAACTAAAAGAGAGAATGAAGATGAAGCAAGCAGAACAAGAGAAGCTAAGACAAGCGAGGATTTATAAGATGAAGATAGAATTGATGGAATATAAGAAGAAAAAAATGATGGAAGAAGAACGTAAATTTACAAATTATAGCGAACAATGCCAACAAAGGAATGAAAATCAGACTAACCAATGGAAAAAAACTTTTCAAGCATTTAGGTACTTGTATACTTTTAACATTTCACGTTCAGAGAAAAGGAATTGGATTACAATCAAACAACTGGATTACATTCCAATATAATTCAAAATATAAAGAAAACTTGAAATAAATAAAAGATTGTAATGAAATTAAACATTCTTATGGACTAGAAATAAATAAATTTTCAGTTTAATTAAATATTTTATGTTATTAATAAAAAAGTATTTATATTTTTACTATTAAAACAACTTATTTAATTTTAATTGTTCACATCTTCAGGCAACAAGATCAACGTTTCATTCAAAAAAGAAGACTATTAATTCAGCAAAGGAAAGCAATGATGAATCGACAAAAAATCTTAAATTATACGCCAAATTTCAAGGGACACTTGCCTGCTAATGCAAATAATCAAAATTTTCTGAAAAGTACGAAAGGCTGGGAACAGAAATGCCGATTTTTCAATTCAACGCAAAAACAGACACCCAGGCTGACATATATCAAAGACCTTCCACGATTGTAAGTATTTATCCATTAAAATGAAAAAATAAGGTTAAACATAATTATGACCAGTAAATAAATTAATTTAATTAATGTTGAAATAATTGTTTCAGACGGACCTTTCATCGTAGGAACGTGGAGACGTTTTGAATGACCCGGGAAAAAACAAAAAAAGCCGCAAAACATTGATATATGCTTATGTTTATTTTTTTGTCCTTTTTTTACGAATGTATCTTTTTATTCTTTTAGACGATATATCTATACATATATGTATGCATATATCTATATACTGTATCTATATACCTACATATATATATGTATAAATATATGTTAGTTGCGAGTAAACCAGTGTTACATCTTATCCAGAATCACCGTTAACCACTTGTAGTTATTGCTAAACACATAATTGCGTCGTGGATAACACCAACACTGTTCGCATTTACTCAAATATATAATATACTTTCTATGAACCTTTTTTGCTTCGTTAATTGATATCATTTTATTAGGTTACGAAATACAAAAAACATAGGTGATACAATAATATTATAATACAATTGTGTGCCGTTTTATTGCGTCGAATAAGGTGCTCGAGCCAGGACCTTGCTCGACGCGATACATTTAACACCACATAGAAATACTTATCCAATAAGAACCTTAACGTTTAAAAACTATATATATATATATATATTTACTTATACATATATATGTATATAATTATAATAATTAATATAAGTATATAATACATATATATAAGTAGAAATATAATTATTTCGAATTTCATATCATGTACTTCCCTATAACTTTATTTATTACAATCGCGATTCAATAAAGTGTTAAATGAAAGGCTCTTCAGTCTCTCGCTTAATAACCTAACACTCTATGTATAATCCCTTAATCGCATTCACACTCTCATTCTCACCGATAATAACTATCTACTTTTATTTTTCCTGTTACTTTTTTTAATCAATCTCTCTCACTTTGAACTGCATCTGTTTTAACGTAAAACCTGCTTTGAATAAATATGTACATACACACACACGTGACAATTTGTACACAGTCGTAGTTGTAGCTCCCGTCGAGCGCCATCAATCGTCGAGGTGCGAACTTCGAGTCTTCCCCCCCCCCTCCCATTTTGCCAAAGAAAAGTCGTTTTGGCTTTTTTTTTCAGATCAATCTTTATTCCAAATATTTTCCAAAAACACGTTAAAAAATGATAATGACAAGAAAGGAAGATAGAAAAAAAACAATCGATCGAAAAGGATTTGTCATTGGAGAAACGGAAAACGGGCTCCCAGCGGGTGTAAGCTTAGACTTAAGTTCTACCATTGCACGACCTTAGGGACGGGAAAGCTCCGCGAGGCCCGATTACAGTTTTATGTACAGAACGTGCAGCTCGCGGATACGCAATCTCACGCACCTCTTTCGAAGCTTTTTTTTTTTCTCATCTCTAAATACACCTTTGATTGCGAAGCGGGATCTGAAACATTTGGTTAATCTCATCGCGTGTGAGAGTACAAAAATACGGTATTTTGATTGGACGCGGAAATGATTGTATGTACACATCGCGATAAAACAGATACCAAGTGGGCAAATGATTCGGGGGGACAACGATGTGATCTGAATAAATACCTCCGTTACGCTTTTAATTTCATTTCTTTTTACTTTTGTCTCGTTTTAGTTGCTTTAAATACTCTTCGCGGTGTCATCGTTACGCATTCTCTGTACGAAAATAAGATTTGTTCGACGTTATTATGTACACATGTTACAAGGTGGCGCTGAACTGTATAACGAACCGCGTTCTCTTATAGTACACCTGGCAAATCAGTATAACAATTCCGCGATAATCGGATAGTGCCGTTACGTTTGCAGGACAGGATTTGACGCGAGAATTGTTCTACAAACTTTTTATATACAAATCCCGTGGTTTAATCACTCCAGTCCGTTAAAAATTATAAATTAAAAGCCAACATAACACAATGCTCCTTCTCGCGTCCGATCCTAAATTCTCGCGCGAACCCGAACGTACTATCTCCTTTCTAAACTCTCTCCCAAAGCGAACAATTTTCTTTATATGAACCGTTCTACGTGTGGAAGTTTCCAAATGAGCTCGAGGATGTTCTCTGTTTTGGTTGTACATTGTGCTTCACTCACTGTGCGATTTCCATCAATATGCAATGCTCAATAACTTATGAGTAATTATATTATATATATCTGTATTAAAATTAATTTGTTAATTAAATTCTTTTAATTGTGAAATTATAATGAATACAAGTACCAAATTGATTTAACCATTCTCATTAATAATAAATAAACAAATATATCATATTCTCTTGATCTAATTTCAATTAATACGGTTTATGATTAACAGAGAAATAATGATCATTGTTCAGAGCAATCAATCTCTCTAGTTCAATTCGGTTATTAATTTATCCTTCAATAAATAGTATAATACATAAATTAAATAGAATGTCTATTACAGTAATATAGACGTTATTTTCACAAACACAATAAATGTAATGTATTATATACCCAAATCGTATACATCTAAGTATTTTGATTACCAAACGAATCTTTCGTTGAACGAATGAAAATAATTATTAAACGCAAGTTCTATATCCAGGAATTAAATGGGAATTATCAATTTTAAATCAATAATCAATCAAAACATTGAACTCGAAACCAGACGGAAACCTCAACCCAAACGATCGGACGGTTCTCGTACTCTGTCTCCTATCTAAGACCCATTCGATTTATATAAAATTAAAGGACCAAAAAAAGAAACTAACGTGTGATTAATCCTACAAAACAGAAGTCCGAAAGAGCGCGGCGTGACTCTTACATTTGGAAGTCGGGGTCGCTATAGTCATCCGCGCTGTCGCTGCTATCGGAAATCCGTCGCCTCTTCTTTTTCTTGTGTTTCTTGGGCTTGTCCGCTTTGTGCGCGCGATGCTTACGGTGCTCCTTAATCTCGGACGTGTGATGGTGCGTTGTGTGTATCGTAATCTTGGGTATGCGAGGCTGCGAGTTGTTCGTGTGGTCAAGAGCTCCATCCGCTTGAGTACCCCCTTTCTCCGGCGATTCCGGTACGATTCGACACACCGCGGTTGTCGTTGTCGTTGTAGTTGTTGCGTTAACGTCGTCCGTACTTTTAACATCCTCGTCTTCCGGGTCATATTTCAACATCTGCTGTTTAAACTCCAGATACTCCTTCAAGAGCTTACGCCTGCCCTCTTCATTCAATTCCGCGGAATCATCCACGCCCTTTAGCCTTTGTAGCGTGGCCTTTGGCTTGAACATCATGTTGCTCTTACGATTCAAATTCTTTTCGTAAATCTTCGCCGAGTCTGACGGGCTGTACTGACTGATCTTCGCGTCCGTCAGGCCGTACAGGTCTTTCAGGTGTTGCCGTAAGTTTAAAAGCAGAAGGAAGCCCTGACTCGCGGTGATCAGTTCGCGCAGCACTTTTGTGTCGGCAGGCATTCGTATCAACAGTGCCTCTTCGTCCTCCTCGTCGTCGTCCTCCTCTTCTATTATTGGCGGATTGACTAACTGTGGTCGCGCTTCCCCGTCGGGTCCGATTACCATCTGAAGTTGCGGAGTTACATCTTGAACAACTGCTCCCTCTTTCGGTAATAGCGCCTCTCTGAAAGACTGAACTAAATTCGTCCCGTTTAGGGATAGATGTACCTCGATGGTGTGAATGATAAAGAGGGGCTCATCCAGGGCTTGATACGCGAAGTACGCGAGATTGTCCGCGAGGTAGAGCATCTCAGCCAGACTCGTTTTCGCAGACTCATCGAACTGCTTGAGAATTGACGTTAAAGTGGCGCGACGCTGCACGCGGGTCGTTCGTAGAATCGTGTAGAGGAAGCCGTTGAGTGCACCTGGAAATTCACCTTCCTTCACTCGCATACCTCTTACGGGATGTTCCGTCTGCAGGAGTTGTTGTAACCTGAAGAATAATTAAAATTAGTCAATTTGTTTGGTGTATATTATAAAATAATAGGTAATTATGAACCCACATACCCTCCCACCCTAAGGTAGGGTTATAAAACATGAAATCGACGTTTTTTTTCGCACTGATGGGGTATGTGGGTCCATAATTACTAAATAACAATATCGCAATAGAAAGATAATGTTGCACGTGGCTTTATCTAAATTGAACAAACTTAATTTTAAATTTTATTACTTGAACTTCATATTATAGTATACAATACTAACCTGTAACTTAATCGAATACCATAGATGGCACGCGCGTTTATAAATCCCGGGTACTTCTTTTCGATGTCCTGAAGTTGCTTATCAGCACTGTGACTGACTGTTTTCTCACAATCGGTACTCATACAAATCAGGTAAGGGATGATATCAATTGGGTTGACGAGACCCTGAGAAAGAATCAACTGGATAACTTTGAGTGCTGCGTGGCGTACTCCCACGTTTGTGTGGACAAACGATTCCAAGATTTCCTTTAGATAGATCTGAATAACCGTGCTCGCCATTCCGGACGATATATCATTCATCTCCTTTAAATTCTCTCCCTTCGCTAATTTTGCCCACTCCTGATCTTGCATGATCATCCTTTTCTCCTCCTCTTGAAGGTACATTTCGATATTATTTAGGACCTGCGTGCGCATTCGCACATGAGCACACTCTGAAGTTAACAGATAATGATAAAGTTCTTTCACGTCCGGGAGAAGCATGAACTCATAATGCCGGATGCACATTAATCCGATCGCAGCGAGAGTGAAATCCCGGATATCGTCTAAATGAACAAAGTACAAAAAAGTTTCGAACACTTGATCTTTGATGTTTTCCGGTAAACTATCTATTACATCCTGCCTTGTAAAGTCAAAGTGTCGTAAACAAAGGCCGATTATAAACAGTGCTCGGTACAAGAATGGTTTCTTCTTAATTAACAACACATTCAAGGGATCTTTTTCATACATCATTTTGTACTCGTTAAGATATCCGTAGTATTTCTTAAAACAGTCCCGAATCAGTTTGTAGTTCTTTGTCACGTTGTTGACGATGGATCCCAGGCAAGAGAGGCAACTCGCAACAACAGATTTGTCATGAGTAATGATCAGTTTGACAGAGTCCTCTTCCAACTGAGCCAAGAACGTTTCACTTGGGTGTTCCATTAAAGGCACCACAAGTTCCAGCGTGTGGGCGACGCTGCTGATGATCTGATAGTCGCCTTGGGTTTGACACTTCAGGCTCAGGTAAGGCTGCAGTGTGATTGCGTGATTTACTAACAGTTGCGGTCGTATCTTCGCAAACAGGTAGAGTGTGGTCAGACAAGCGACTAGACGATGAGACGATCCCTTGCGTTTGCCTGATTCTTCTTCAGAATTAGATTCTTCGAGTTTCAATACGTTTTGTATGAGACACTCAATGATCTGTTTGCAAGCAGTGAGAAGCGCGCGTGGTGGTTCATAGTTGATCTTGGTGCTATCTTCTTTGTCTTCTTTCGGTTTAAAAAGACTGACCAACAGCTGTTCAAACCATTCAAGACCCATGTCTTTACTCGCAGCAACAACGTCGGTAATGTTCATCACTTTTCTCAGCAAAGTCGTCGTGTCAGCGTCTTTGACTGGAGTGAACCACATATTCTGAAACACCTCCATTACAAGTTTTCGGATGCCTTCCTCATCATTCACTCTTCTAATCATTTTTACACATATCTCTGGTATCTTAGGGAAGTCCGGGCATTCGATACAAATGTCTTTTAGAATTTTAATAACTCTTTTCCGTACGCTGACACCAGTGTCCAATATTCTTGCCGAGAGCATGTCGTAGTATTTATTTATGAGATCCGGCCTACTCAGTACGAATTTTCCTACCAGATCCACTGCAGCTTCTCTCACAGAGGTGGAGTGATCTAGGAAGGAATGCTTAACTCCCATTTGCATGTCTCCACGACCCAATACATTCGGATCCGCTTCAACGATCATCGTCAAGCACTTCATTGCCTTCGTCCTGATTGCGATCGACGATTCTGTTAACACGTTCAATATCTGTTTCAAGTACTTGTCAAAACTTTGCGAGAATGATTGCTTCGACGCCAGGTACTGTGAAATCAATTCTGCTGAGTTATAATCGATGTAAGTCTGCAGGATATCGGGTTTCGTTCCTGAACTGTAAGGTCTTATTTTACTGATCAGTAACTTCTTTTTCTCCTCAATAATCCTGTACACTTCTGAATTCTTTTGTTCGTTGTTGTCATTCTCGTCGGGATCGACTTCTTCGACCGACGATTCGGACTCGTCCTCGCTATGGTGCCTATTTTTCTTCCTTCCTCGCTTTTTGTGTGATTTTTTCGGGCTACTGAACTTTGGCTTACCGACGTTTCTCTTTTCCATCACGCAGTCACGATACCACTGCGCGAGATAAAAATGACGGGCATAACCAAGAGCAGACTCCTTCGTGCCATTCACTGCGAGATAATCCAACAGTACTTTCTGAAGGAAAACCGTGCGCTCCTCTTCTTCACTCAATCTATTAATTTCCTTATCCTGAACATGATCGTAATCTGAATCTTTGCGTTGTTCTGCCTTAATGTCCCGAATTATTTGGTCAATGGTGGAAAGTTTGCATTGTGAACTTACAGTATCTTTACGCAATTTCGCCGCTACGACTCCAAGATATTCAATAGAAGCCACTCTCAGCGACATGTCGGAACCCTTGTTGGAAAAATGATTTACAAGGATGGTTCCAAGAAGGCTAAGAAGCAGTTCTGCAGCAGGCCACTCGGGCTTATTCACGGTCATTAACAGATCTTGAACAAAATTCTCGAAAAGTGGACGATAGTCCACTTCGTCCCCTTTGCTTCCGCATTTATTCAAGAAAACTGTCAAAAAATTCATCGCAGTTCGTACCGCGGTCTCGTACCGGTTCATAACCAGCACGTCTGGGTCAACGGATGTCGGCGGCTTCTTCTCCTCTTTTTTATCCTCATCCAGAGCAGACTTTGAGTACTTATCCTGCGGTATTAAACTGTCGGGTAAAATTACAACACATTGGATTAATTGTAAAACCAGCGCGGTCAACATCTGTATGTTATCGGCGGAATTGAGTCTGTACGTGCGCAAACTTTTCTTGCTACTGGGTAATCTAGCAATCGAAGCTAATATGTCGTCGACTAATAACTTCCTGTGTTTTTCGTATTTTGTGAAGATCACTGTGACGAGCTTCAGGGCCCTCAATTGCAGGTCACTAATGGACTCCACGAAGAAAGGGGCGACTCCCAAAGTTGACGCGTGTAGGACAATCGTGTCCGTTAGAATTTGAATGTTCAGTAATTCTGCTAACAGTCCGACCAGTTCCTGCATTTTGTTGTACAATTGAAGTATACTCTTCTCGCGCACTTCCTTCATGTGTCCACGTTTCTTTCTAGCTGCGGAATTAAAATTCTCCTTCTTACCCTTGGAGTTGATTTTGTAAACTGGATCAAAAGATGGATAAATCGTGTTTTGCAACTGAAACTTCATAAACAGAACTATTCGATCGATCACATCCTCAAGGTACACAGTTTTTGGCATGTTGCTTGATGTCATGATATGCAGTGCAACCAAGGACGCATCGACCGCACGTTGAACTCTCTCCATTGCCAATTGCATCCACATTTTGCTCTCTTCGATGTCGTCGTCTGGGTCTGCCAGTGGCGAAACCCTTGCTCCATCCCGTATATTTTTCTCTAAAATATTCAGTAGTTTTACTAATCTTTCTTCTGGAATCGATCCCATTGCCCCTAGAGCTTTTAATTTCGCTGCCTCTGTACACAAATCTTGTAACTCGTACTTAGGAATTAGTAATTCTCCGGGCACATCTCCATCATCCTCAACGTCAACGATATTTGTGAAGTCGTCAGTATTTTCGAATATGGTCTCGATAGTTGTATTGAAGCGTTGATAAGTGTTCGTTTCCATTAACTCTTCGGTACTGAGTTTCGGTAGAACGGGCACCAATTTTTTCTCAAATTTACGAATCTTCGGCTTCACAGGCGATAAGCTCAATTCCTTTTTCTCGTCCGCGCTATCATCACTGTCCAGCGGCCTCTTCCTTCTCCGTGCTTTGTCCTCGCTTTTCTTACGTCCCGCCCGTTCCTTTTCTTTTTGTATTTGCCGCTCCTTCGCTCTTGCCTTGAAGTACTTATTATCCTTTTCCACCTCCTCTTCGCTCTCGGAATCAGATTTATCGTGATGTTTAATTCCCATTTTCGCTGCCCTACCTGGAGATTTTTCAGCAAATGCAGTAAGACTTTTCTGCATAAGTGCTTGGTCAGTTAGAGACAATCGATTAAGCATGACAACGGGCTCCTTCAGTGATATTTTGACACTCTTGTCAATATTGTTGTCTTGGTGAACGGTCGGAGTTGCCGGCGGGATTGTTAAATCTGAGAATTGGATTTGTTGTTGCGAAACTGTCTGCATTTGTTCTTGCATTTCTCCTACACTTTGCCTGCCACCTCCAATTAAGTTATCGATTGGTATATCGATATCCGGTAAAGGTACATTATCCAGTACATTTGAGAACTGCTGAGGGTCTGGAACTGGAGGCATCTGCATGGTGTCTATTGATTGTTGTAAATGTTGATTCAGCATCGGTTCATACACTAAAACAATTTTTTATTATTATTTATACGATCATGTAGATATATTTAAAATTAATAGAAAATTTTGCTTGTATTTAAACAAATTAAGTTCATATATTTATTTGTACCTATAAATGAATATTGCTTATTATTATGGAAAACCCAAACCAAAGGCAAAGGGCTACCGACCTGAAATCAGGTTTTACGAGTCGAGTGCAATATTTTTTTGTAACTCGTGCATGAAAACTGCCCCGTTTCCGTCCTGTCTAGAGGACGGAAACCAGTCATTTTCCACCCTAGGACGGAAACCAGCAAGTCTCCTTGTAAACAGCTGTTTACCAAACAGAATGGAAATAGGATACTCTCCTTATACTTGTTACAAAAAATAGTACATGCACCAGGGACGAAGCAACGATTAGAGACTCACGTGAAGTTGGCCACTTTCGCCTCGCGCGGCCAACTTCACACTCTTCTATAATCGCTGTTGCTCGTAAAATATGTTGGTAGCCCAGAAAAGCTATCAATACATTCTACTTTTAACATGAACAAATCAAATTACCTGTCTGCATTATCTGCTGGTGATGTTGCTGGGGTAGCTGTTGAGGTGAGTTCATGTGCGCGGGCGAATAAACGCTCGGCTGCTGGGGGTGTAGGGTGCCAAGGTTGGTGATGCAATTGGCATCGTCCGGCACATGGTGCTGGGGTGTCGTCGATGTGCGCGTCTGCTCGGTGATAACGGTCGCGCGTGGCGACGGCGAAGGCACGGCGAAGGGCGACATCTGCGCGATGTCCGCATGATTGTGCGGCGCGACCGGCATTCGCGGATGCGGCATTTGCGCGGGGTCGATTATGCGCGCGGCTGCTGGCTGCGCTGGGCTGCCTTGGGGCGTCTGCCTCGAGCCGGACGAGCTCGAGTACGACGGCGAGAACCGGCCGTAATTCGCGGGCGACTGATGCACAGTCGTCTGCGATTGCGGCCAATTACGCTGCGGCGAGTTGTACTGGGGCCCCTTAAACGCGTGCGGATTGATCTCGAGGATCGCCCGCAACAATTCAGGCGCGCTCTGCTCCACCTCGAGATTAGGCTGCTCCAGCACCGCGGAGTGTTCCTTGAGCTCGATGTGATCGGCGGAAGTCTGTGCCAGGGAATTGATCAGCTGTGGCACAAGGTTCTCATCTCGCACACTCAACAGGATTTTAGCCTCCTCGGCTACGCGCGGATGGAACAGTAGCGACTTCTTTTCTAAGGTCTGTGGTAGCGGGCTGGGCAGGGGCATCTCCGGCAAAAGGTCCGTCAGACTTGTGATGCCCGCAAGGGTCGTGATTGGCACACTTGGTATTACCCCGTTCATCTTCACTTGCATTTGTTCTGGCATCACAGCCCCGCCAGGTGGGTTGTAGACGGCGCTTGGCGTCGGCCCCGTCCAACGGTTGTCCAGGGTGCCTGATTGTAGGTTTTAAACTCAAAAATAATTCTCTTCACCTCCACTAATAGGTTCTGCAATGATAAGTGTGTAATTGAAATAAAAGGCGAATAATATTGAGGAGGTTTAAAAGTGTGTTTAATTAATATAATATATACAAAAATATATTATATATATATTCAAATAAAAAGTTGTAATTTTAAAAAATATTTATTATTGTATTTTTTATTATAGACTTATTTAGAATTAATATTTTTTTGTAAATATTTGATACTTTTGCGTGTTGCAAAAAAAAATGGTATTTTATTTTATTTAATTTACATTCAATTTATTTATTTACTTGATGTAATTCAAATTTGACAATACACAAGTAATTTCAACTGGAAACCTTTCTTTAAGTACTTAGATTTAAAAGTATTTTTAAAAGGTAATAATTCATAGTAATAAATAAGAACAATTTTACATTAAAATATATAACAGTATTATTTAACTTGTGCCTAATTTTGCATGCTTTATCTGAACTCTTCAGTACCACCATAGTATTATTTAAATTTATGTTTAATTTAAATCTAATATTTGGTTAATGTGTTTATAAAATAAAGATGATTTTATTCTGTACAATATTTGAAAATTTTCCCATGTTTTTAAACATCTATTATTTACAATATTTTATTATATTTAAACTTGATAACCATTTCAAATGGATAAAATGCAGAGAAAATGTTTATTAGAAGTAATAATTTTATTGATCTTTTATTAATATTTCATATCATTGATAATTTGATGAAATTTATTTATAATTAATTTATTAATATGTTATAAACAATACTTTTATTTGTTTATAAGAATATTAATTAAAAATAGATTTTTTTGCACTTTGTCCCTTTAACATGAATTATAAAGAAATTATTTAGATCTTTTAATTTGTAAGAACTATACAGTCAAAATAAACATAATAATACTTACTAATAGCCAGAACTCAGTTTTTTATTAAGTTCCCATGTTGCATAAACAAAATCTCAGCCAAACTTTGTTGATACTCTTGGATCTTGTAATAAATAGTCCATGATTAGCAAGACTTAACCTGTAAATTTAATTTTTTATTAATAAATTTTCATTTTATAATATATTATTTATTCACATATTAAAAAGTAGCTCATTAAGTAAGTAATTTTATTAGAAACAATAAACTTTTAAAATATTTGGTGATCATCAGAGATTATCAATTATTATAATAATACAAATAAGTGCAATAGTTTTTATAAGTATTAATCTATTCAAATTTGTTTAAAAAATTAATAATTAAGGTTTTAATTACAACTCATAGTTAATAAGGATATTTTATTACATTGAATGAATTAGATGATTTATTATAAAGTAAAAATCTGATTCTTTCAAAGTCAAATGATATACTGAAATATTTTACTCAATTATTAAATTAAAGTAATTTGTTCCAGAAATGAAGTTTATAAATTACAATTAATAAATATCTGAATAAAATGACTGTTTATAACATTTATGTGTTGAAAAAATAACACTCACTCCTTGTTTTAATATTCTATCAGAAATTGTTTAATAAGATAATATAATATTTGAAATAACCTAGAAATATGATGTATAATTTCACAATATTATTCTATAATTATGTATCCTGTATAGATTTTATTTTATTTATTTTTTAATTTGCTATCATATAATATTAAATTTAATATCATGTATCATAGTAAATTAAAAATTATAATATCATATGTTAAATTCTCTATTTCTTATAACTTTATCTTATGTTCAATTAACAACATTGAAGAAAAATCAGAAGTCATAATAACAAAAATATTAAAATATTTGTGTCACAAAGTTTAGAATAAGTAAAGAAATTAAATATAATATAAATAAGATAATGTAATTTTTTAAGTTGTTTATTTATGCAGATAATTAATTCAATGAAAAAAAATCATAAAAGATTAAATTAAAATTGGAATGCTACAAATTAAACCAAAATTATAAATTATAGTGTTAAGTACATTAAATGCAAATATTTATACTTAAATAAACAGTTATACATTTTTAAATAATTTGAACTAAATACAAATGCACTTATTGAATTTAATAATGAATTCATTAATAATTTTTTCTATACATTATTTCAGTGTACAGAATTAAAATATAATAAATATTATACTAAAATATAAAAATATATAATAATATTATATAAAAATATAAAACAAAAATTATATTAATATTTCTGTCATAAATGTCTCAAAAATATAGTAAAATACAGCTCAGTTATTAATTATATAAATCATATTGAGTCTTAGAAATTTATTGTAATTAAATAAAATAAACATGTAGGTAATTAAGGACAATAAATATTTTTCTTAATTTCATGACACTTGTTCAGTTAATGATTAAAAGGCAAAATTGTCATTTATGACAAGCAAACATAATCAAAATGTTATAATTCATTAAACATTTTAATTTATAATTAAATAAAAACCAACCTAACAATAATTCTAAAACAACGAACATTCATTATTTAATACTAAAACACAATGAACATTTTTAAACCACAAAGTTCGAGAACCAAGGTAGGCACAATAAGGAATTGATACGTACACATATATACAGCACATCGGAAATAAAATACTTAAAAATCAAAAACACCCACAAAGCCATACACGTATATAGAAGTGTTTCACTCATAACCCCCTTTACTCCCGCATCAACAACAATGTTCCCAATTTATCAGCGCCCTCTAAATTTTATATTATTTCTACTTAAAAGGCATAACCTCAGAAATCCAATCAAACAAACTTGTTTCGGTGCGAAGAATGTTTAAAAAATAAAAAAAAAAACAAAAATAATAATATAAACAATGAACTAAAGGAAAATAAAGAGGGAAACAAAAGAAAAGGTACGATAAAATCCGGGACGTAAATAAAACTTTAAATACCTTAGTTAAGTCCAATTGGCGCTTCGCAAAAAAAAAAAAATAAATCATTTGCCATTGGTGGAATAATCCTGGGAATCCAAAAATTGTAGATCATTCACAAAAAAAAAACAATCAATTATAAAATCAAGAAAGTGTTAATGAGATACCTATATCTATACACATATGTGTATATATATATATATATATTATACATATATACATACATACATACATATATATATATATATATATTTTATTTTTTCTTGAGATATATATATATATGTATATAGATATATATATATATATGTATGTATACATATATCTATATTGGCGATAATCTACAAACAAATTTCTTAGGCGAAAAAGCGAGGGGGAAAAAAAGGAGGTACAAATGAAGAGAGAAAGAAAATAAAACAAGAAGTCGGGGGAGGGGGGGGGGGAAGTACGAGGGGAACGTGGGTGAACTGGAGGCGACATTACCTGGGGATGCCGAACGGCCGAGCATGTAGTACTGCGATACTGCGAGCGGCGAGGCTACGTCCTTGCGTGACAACAAAAGCTGTCAAAGCCCGTCCCGGCTGGGAATAGCCCGTCCCACGATCCGGCAACCACGGGATCGACGGCAACGTTGAAATTTGTTATCGACGCCCCGCTTGGCGAGCAATTCTCGCGGTTATTTACCTGCGCGTCGGCCCGATCGCAGGGGCCGCGCTAGGTGCTGCCACACGGTGCTCTCCCGCCTCTCGGCGTTGCCTCCGTCCTTCTCTTCTCGTTAACTCGCGGTCTCCTCCGACGCTCGCCCTTTTTTCCAATGAATACTTATACTTATTATTTATTACGCGGTATTAATCCACGCGCGCCTTTTCTCGCCTGATCGGACCGAGTCCCCCGCGCTCAGTTGGTTGTCATTCGTCGCCTGGTGGCCTACTTGGTCGGGCGCGAGTCCTCTGCGCTAATCGCGCGTTGCGCACGCAAACGGGCCGCGGCCTCGCGGTCACGTCGTAACGTCGTTGCGGCCCGCGCGGTTACGGCATCTCACGTCGCGGGCCCGTGCGGTCGCGACTAATCACCACTATTTATAGGAGGTTCGCGACGAAAACAGACACAAAGGCGTCCATTTTGGCCTGATACTCGCTCGAGTGAGTTTAACGGAAGTGGCGTCGCGAGCAGTCGCGGGAGCCACCGCACGACCTTACCGGCGCCGCCGCGCCGTTGCCGTTTGAATTTTTCCCAACCGCGTCATAATCTTCATGTGTGCGTTCAATTTTTTTGCGTGTCGCAATAGAAATGACGTTTTAATTACTCTTATCGATACTTTTTTGTCGAACCTTTGCCATTTTCGTGACGATTATTGAGTTTAATGATTGCCGCGAAGTTGGCCATTTTAAGGGTTTATTGGAAGGGTTTTTTTTCATTTCGATAGTATTTAGTAGTTTGATTTAAAATGATCGCTCTGGGATCTGTTTTTAGGATCAATTGATTTAAGTTGAATTGGATTTTCTTTTATTAGGCTGTTAAAACTTTGTTCTTTTAATTAGGTTATTTTAATTTGTTTGTTTAAATTGGGGTCATTGTTTGGGCTTGTTTTGGTTGGATAAATGTGTCTATTGACAATTATATTCTGCGGTTGGGTTATATATTTGGTTTGATGAAAATTGATTGATTATATCGAATGGTTTTGTAACTAGATTTTTGGGTACGTAATTTTTCTCTTATAGATAGATAGATGAGCAAGGCTATCGTATGATTGGTCGAGAGGCGCTTCCTTTCCCGGCAAAATTTAAAAATGTAGAAGTGGTTTTGTATGGAAATTGAACGCGATTATTATATAATATTTGTTTTATAAATATTTAATTTATGGCGGAGTTGTTTCGAATAAAATTATGCTTTTAATTTTACTTTGTTAATAATAAAAAAGTATTTATAATTTTATTTTCACGTGTAAATTTAATTTTTTCCCCTTTTACTTCTTATAATTTTATATGATTGTAGAATATATTTTTAATTCAACAAGAAAAAGCGATTGTAAATATTTGGAAGGTCAAATGAAAGAATAATATTGTTGAAAAATAATAATACAATTAATGATATATTAGTAACAAAAATAGTAATATTGTTTGTTTACATCCAAAAGACATAAAAATTGATATAAATATAAAACAAAAATAAAGTTATTTACATTCTCTATTTTGAAAACGTATCATTTTTCAATATCACTTAATTCTTTACATCTCATTTTTTTATTTATTATAACACCCACAAATCTTTAATATTAATCGGAATATTTTTTAAAATACACAACTACTCTTATTATTCTCTATCATTTTCATACATTCCACTTCATAAATTATTAAAAAAAAAAAAGCATTATGACTCATCAATGTTTATTTACTTTCCAAACTTCATAAAAACTTCTTCAAGTTCACCAACATAATATTACTCAATTTGTGGCGGGAAATTCAAATGTTTGTTTTTGCAACTTTTTAGTTCATTTGCCTATTACTCAAAGCACTCATTTATTTTGAACAACTATTTCTATATTATCCAAAAATAAAGACATTTTGATACAAAAAAAATCAAGAAATTGGAAAATACATAAAAACAAATAATATATGAAATAACAATATGCATTGATATATCCTGATCATTAATTCTTTTATCAATGCAAATTTTACAGATTACCAAATACATTTTATAATGAATATTCGAAGGCATGTAAAAATGCACTCTAAAAATAGTGCAAACAATTTTCAAAAGGCGAACGCGTATAAATAGTGCGAACTGGATGAAAACACTGCAGTTGAATTTGTGTTGGAAATGGTAGTCCATCCGAATGGCAGCTTGTTGGTAGCTTGACATGTATTTGACTGTGCGATGCATGTGATCAAAGCGAGGATCACCTTTGTCCGTTTCAATAAGATATGCGAATCGCCCGAGCATGCTCGTCACCCAGAGGAAGATGAAACAAATTGCCTTCACCGTTTTTTGCGTCATAGCAGGTACGTTGAGGTTATGTCCGTTTAATTTTATTTTATTATGGAAATTAACAACGGTTTCGTTATTGTCCAATTAATTCTTGTATATTCGTAAAAATAATATTGTTATATATATAATGTATCCCGAAGAGCAGGTTGAGTTTAATTTTTTGCTTTTGAATTATATTATTGGATCAGAACGTTGATCCCAATATTTTGTTTCATTTTTGAATTCAAGTTTGTTTGGGAATAAGAGTTCTTTTGGATTGGTATAATAGTTACAAAAGAAATTTTTCAAAAGTAATCGATGTTATATAATTATTGGGAATTTAGCGAAAAGTTTGTTTGCATTCTGTGAGCGCAACCATTGTTATTTTTAAAACAATTTTCCTAGTTAAATTAGCGTTAGATTTGCTTAGAATTATAGTTATATAATTTATAATTATAGAACTTGTGATAGTGTTTTAATATAAATTATTAAAAATAGTAGAATAAGATGATAATTGTTTAAATATATAATGATACGATATAATGTTCAAATCATACATTATTAAAATAATGTAAATTTTAAAAATAAATACGGACAATTATCAGATCATTTTCATATAATTTCTAATAAATTAACATCCAATTATTCTATATTTCATAAATACACTGTTCTGATTGAATCATATTTTGTTAAGAAAGAGATGAGTCATTTTTCAAATATACATATATACGCACAAAAATAAGTGAAAAGAAAATGTGAAAAATTAAAAGTATTGAAAAATGAAATATTTTCAAAAAACAAAATGTAAACAAACTTTTTTTGTTTTGCACTTACATCTATTTTTATGCTCTTTGAATGTAAATTAACAATATTATTGTTTTTATTTCGTTAATTTGACCTTCCAAGTATTTATAAACACTCTTTTTTAATATGCTTAATTTTAAAAACATTTTGTTCTTCAGAAAAATTTAGTTTATGATACATAATATAATAGAAAAATAATACAGCCTTTACGATTTCAGTACTTTGTTTTTACAAAACCATTGCAAATGTAGATGAGGATAATAGAATTTTTGCCAAAGGTCCAAAGTCGGACGAGCAAATTCGTTTTAATAACATTAGAAATTTTGTTGGACTTAAGAGCAAACCAGTAAAAGAGACGCCGGATGAAATTTATAGCGACATCACTGATCTGCAGGAAGCTAAAAGAAGAATACGAGAATTGGAGGAGAAACTTAAGCATATCGAGACGAGGATGGAAATTCAAATGGCAAAGAACTTCCCTGTGGTGAAATTTTTAAATTACAAGAACAGGAAGCGAATTTTGGTAACGGGGGGTGCAGGATTTGTCGGGTCTCATCTCGTAGATAGATTGATGCTAGCTGGACACGAAGTTATTGTTGTAGATAATTTTTTTACCGGGAGAAAGCGTAATGTCGAACATTGGGTGGGACATGAGAATTTTGAACTCGTTCATCACGACATTGTTAGACCTCTTTACCTAGAGGTAGATGAAATTTATCATTTAGCAAGCCCCGCTAGTCCGCCGCATTATATGCTTAATCCTGTGAAAACAATAAAAACCAATACTTTGGGAACAATTAATATGTTGGGTAAGATATATCTGAAATTTGTACATTTTAATAGACTTGGCAGTAAAAGTATAAGTTAATATTTTGACTGTATACATAATTGTGTAGATCGAATATTGATCGTGTTAAATTTAACTAGTTTTTATAAAACCTAATGAGAAAATATGAGTGATGTGAAACATTAATGTATGTTGCAGGTCTTGCTAAAAGGGTAGGCGCCCGTGTTTTAATAGCCAGTACTTCAGAAGTTTATGGCGATCCTAATGTCCATCCTCAAACTGAAACTTACTGGGGTCACGTTAATCCAATAGGTAACGACAAAAATTTAAACTAGAGTTATGATTAAAATAAAATATTATTTTATTTCATGTTTTTTATCTTTCTCTTATAATTTTTTATATATATTTAGACTCATATCTTTAATGGCAGTTTTAATGACACCTGGTAGTTTTGAGAACTGTCCTCAATGGTAAATTTTGAAATAACGACACTTTTGAGGACACTTCCTAAAATTGCGCTCTTGGGGCGGGGCTATGTTAGTTCCTTTAGTTTTTAAAAACATTATAGCTTATATCACAAGACATATAATGTCTTAAAATATAATATACGTAACTTTTAAAACAATTCCGTTAGGTCCTAGGGCATGTTATGACGAAGGTAAACGAGTAGCTGAAACGTTGAGCTATGCTTATATGCGTCAAGAAAGTGTATCAATCCGCATTGCCAGGATTTTCAATACTTTTGGGCCTCGAATGCACATGAACGATGGCAGAGTGGTATCAAATTTTATTTTGCAAGCACTTCAAAACGACTCAATTACAATTTATGGCAACGGAAAGCAAACGAGGTCTTTTCAATATGTATCTGATTTAGTTGATGGCTTAGTTGCTTTGATGGCCTCAAATTATACTTTGCCTGTTAATATAGGAAACCCCGAAGAACATACAATATTAGGTAAACTTATCTTTTTTTATTTCATTTATTGTCAGCTCGAATGTAAATGTTAAATAAAGTCATATCAATTAAATATTTTCTCTTTTAATTCTAGATTTTGCAGTAATAATTAAAGATCTAGTCGGTGGGACCAGTAAGATAGTCGAATTGGCGGCAGTTGAGGATGATCCACAAAGAAGAAGGCCCGACATCAGTCGAGCAAAAAAATATTTAAATTGGGAGCCAAAGGTTCCTCTAGCGGAAGGACTGAAAAAAACTGTGTCATACTTCGCGAAAGAGCTCCAGAAGACGAAATATTCGCAAAAGAGTAGTTTCAAGCAGCCTTCGTATAAAAATAATCATGATATTATTGAACAACTTGAGTAAATCTCGAGTTTGTATGTAAAAAAAAAAAAAAAAAAATACTGCGATGCAGTGCCAACTAAGGGGGTCGTCCATCATGTGCCAAAAATTCCCGTCCAATTCGATGTTAAGTTACCTTTTAATCACCAGGTAATGAGTTTTTTTAATGCAATATAAGTGTTAGCGATCATTATACATTTAATCTAATTGTTTCATTAATTAACGATTAATAATTAGTTGATCTATGTTTCAGATCTTCGTCTACTCATTCCTCCATGTATTTCATTCCGTCTAAATTAAAAGCATTGTAAATGTATGTTAGTAAAAGTAAATAACTATCTTTTTTGAAGAAGTCAACTGAAAGTTAAAGAAATTAATTTATATTTACTATACATCAACAATTCGTAAGTTGGTAGCACAATTATTTTTACAATATTTCTTGCAATTATACATCAATTTATCTCGTAAGTCTTAGCTGGTTCTAAATCAATTGTTGATTTGTTATATAAATATAGAAACTTTTCCTATATCGCGATACGAAAACTAGTAGTATTGATAATGTCTATTTTTCTGCCATGAATATATATTTATTCATATTAACGATAAGCAAGCCTGAAGGACTACCAACATATTTTGTTTTTTCAGTAAATAAAAGAATCCTACTCAATTTAGTAATAAATATTTTTGAGTTGGTAATCCTTACAGGCTACCAACTTATAATTATTTATTTCCCCATTGAGTAATATACTATTAAGATGATGCCGTAAGCGTTAATTACTAGATTAGGGTGTTATTCGTTTTTATTAAAATGAATGAGAATTAATTGATGTTGTTGATTCAGCACATTTTCTCAATCTGGGAGATTATTTGACAATGATGTAACTGAATTTTTATCATTAGTTTCAAGCAAATTTAGGGACCGCGTTTTTTAGGTGTCAAAAAAACGCGGTCCCTAAATTCGCTTAAAATTGATTTAAAAATTCAGACTTTTTAATTGAATACAATTTTCCCATGTCTAAAA